>JAVHLU010002944.1:0-14487 GCA_036785755.1 Colletotrichum ledebouriae
AACTGCAAAGCAGTAGCTTATGAAGCAGGAATCGCGCTCGGATCACTATATGGTCCGTGCGCAATTTCTGTATATGTATAGCTATAAAGCTAAGGATTATAAATATATATATATATATAAGGTTATTACTATTATTAGAATGTATATAGATTTTTAAAGTATTTATTCTATGAAGGAAATACTTTTATAGTTATTACTTTATATTTTATAGTTATTAAAGTATTACTAAAGAGATATTATATAGGTATATAACTATATATACTATAGTTATTTATTAAGGTTTATATAAACCTTATAGGATTATTATAGAACTTTTAAGATATACCTTCGGTATTCTTACAGTAATACTAATAATAGCTATCCTTACCTTAGCTATTTTTATAAAATATATTAGAATATTATCTACTTTTATTATATATATAGTAACTATATATAGAAGTATATCTATTATAACTTTAATAAGAAGAAATATATTATAATAAGTCTCTACTAATTTACTAATAGCTTCTTATATACTAATACCTTATAGGTCCTTTAGGAGCTTTAGGGCGCTACTTAGATAACTTAAAATATATTCTATTAGATCTAGATCTAGTAGCGTAATAGTATCCTAACCCCTCTTTATTATTATTATATTCGTACTATACTTAGCGATTATTTAGTAATATAGAAGTGTATTACTAAGCTTATTCATAATCTTATTATTAATAGTAATAGCTATAATATAGAGTAGCTTTAGCTTTAGGAGCTCGCCTTAATTTGTAGATACCTCACGCTTAATATCCTAGTTTATATAGGCTATTTACTATTCCCTTACTAATTATATTCTACTAATTACTAGTTTTTAAGTTAGTACCCTTTATAATAATATTATCATTCTTTAGTACCTAAACGCTACCTAGCTACTATATATTTATAATAATAGTTTTATTAATTACCTTTATAATAAGATTAATTACCTACTTAATAACCTTTTAATAATACTAATCCCTATATATACGTATAAGCGCGATACCGCCTTTTTCCCTAGCTTTTACAAGGAACTTTAGGATAATTTTACTAAGTATATTATTAATACTATCCCTACTTACTTTATTACTATTATCAGTACTTACCCTATCTCCTACGCCTCTTATCTCTATACTCTTACTAAATATAGCTAAAGTAGTAGTAAAGAGTTAGTAAAGAAGACTAAGAGGGCTAAAGTTATTATTATTATCTCTAATAGTAATAGTAATAGTAGTAAGTTAGGTAGTAGCTCTAGTAGTAGGTCGGCTAGTAGTTAGCTTATAGGTAGTAATACTAGGGATATTAATAGCGCTAGCTTAGCAACTAGTTATTATAGTAGTCGTAGTAGTACTGCTTATAGTTATAGCGGCCCTAGTTACCCTTATAGTTATAATAAGAAATCAATAACTGGTTAGGTAGTTAGCTCTTTTTCCTTTTTATAGGATAATGCCCCTTTTTATTATAGTATTAGTAATAATTCGCTACTTAATATAATTAATATTTTACTTCTTAATTTAGCTTCTATTTAATAGTTTTATAGTTTATAATTACTAACTTATTATAGTAGTTTTAGTAACTAATTATCCTACTTCCTATAAGCCCTCTTATATTATTTATCAAACTTACGAATAGCCTCTTATATATTTACTAAGTTCCCTATAGGCTCTTACATATTATATTCTAAAAGCTATCTTACTTACTTAACTAAGTACTATATATTATTACTAATACCTTACTATATAATAATTTCTTCTACCCTTTATTCCTCTAGCTTATTTTTAAGCTTTAGATATATAAATAAGCTCTTATTACTTACTTAGTAATTATCCTATAGCTCTAGTAAGGTAACTAAGAAGATATTATATATCCTTTAGTGTTATAATAGTAAATTAACTCTATATACTTATATACTTATTAGTTTTATAATAACTACTTATATAAACCTAGGCGCTAGTTTCTTATTCTTAAATTAGAAATTCTTTATTAATAGCTTAATGATTTATCTCTAATAGTAGGTCTACTCCTTATACCTTATATTATAGTACTTAGCTTACGCCTTAGTAGCTTTTTATTACTATTCCTAAGCCCTCTTATAATACCTTAAAATATATTTAATTCGCTCCCTTATACCCTTATATTACGATCCTATTTATAGGGGTTATATATTCTATATAATGCAGGTAGTAACTATATAGGGCTTCTATTAGTAAGTAGCTAGTAGTATTGTGGTAACCATTATTATATATAAACTGAGCCTTAGGTAGTTAGATAGCTTATTCTTATAGCAAGTCGCTAGTATATACTTAAAAATACTTCTCTGATATTTAGTATATCCTTTTAGATTATTTATTAGTCTAGGGGTAATTTATAGTAGAGAGGCAGCGCTTAATAGTCCTCTCTCTTGTAAATTCCTCTTAAAATTAGCTAGTAAGGAGCTTATCTTAGTTATTAATAATACGCTCTAGGGTATTAAAATAGTACTTAACCTATTTATAGATAATCTATGCTAACTTAGTAGCTATTAGCTACTTTATTATTAGGATAAATATATTAAGTTTAGGTATTTAGTATATAATAATAAGAACTATATTATACTCCCCGCCTTTATACTAATAGCTTAGTAGTTGTTTAGTAATAAAGTCTATACTAATTTCTTAGAATAGGTGCGCTAGTAGGAGTAGCGGGTATAACTTTCTATAGGGCTTATACCTCGGAACCTAGATCCCTTAGTATATATAGCACCCTATGATATAATTATATATATCTATAGCTAAGTTTAGCTAATAGAACTTCCTTAAGATTAACTTAGTAGTTTTATTTACTCTTATATAACCCACTCTATAGTTATTATAGTATTAGCAATGGATTTTAAGCCTTAGAGACCTCTCCTTTAGTATCTCTAACCTTCCTTTATAGAATAACGTTCTATAGCTATTAAAATTATAGCTCCTATAATCGCTAGCTAGTCTATATACCCTCTCTAATTAAGTCTAGTAGTATAAGTTATTAGCTAATAGCTTATAGATAAGACTCTCTATTACTTTAGAGGGTTACTAACTATATATTATTTTACTTATGATAAGCTCCCTTACAACTTAGTATAGGATATATTATTATATTATAATAACCCTAGCTCTAAGTAAGTCCTCTAGGTTAATAACCTCTTACTAAGCGTTCTCTATATTATCCCTTGCTCTTTAGTATTAGGCTATTATAATTACTATAGGTATAGTAATATTAGTATACTATAGAGCGCGATACTAACTAGAGACTAAGGCGTCTCTACCTCTAAAGCTATCTATCTGGAAGGGGTATTTTATATTAGCCCTTATAGTATTAATAAATACTTTTAAAGTCTCTATACTACCTTATAGAGTAATAATACTTATTTAGAGGTCTACTAGTAGGTTACTAATAAATCCTAGCTTCCTCGCTAGGGTTAGGAGTATATTATTGTATTTTACCTCCCCCTCTATGTAGTCTAGCCTCTTAGATAGATTATTTACTAGGTTTATAACCCCTAACTTATACTCTAGGTTATTATTAAATACTAAGAGTTTATATACCTATTTAGTAAGCTTTCCCTAAAGGTCCTATATTAATACGCGAATAACTCCCTTTGGCGTTTAATAATTTATTAGGATTATAAACTTTTTTAATATATTCTAAAAGTGATACGCTTAGTAATCTAGGCTTTTAACTATAATTAGAAGTTCTTATTAGCTTATTCTTTAAGACTACTCTATATTACTAAGCTTTTATAAATAATAAGTAATTAATTACTACTAGCTATTAATATATCATAATAGAATATTAGATATAGCTTTTATAGAAGTATCTATTAGGATAGGATAAGATAGACTTGGCTGCGCAGCTTTTAAAAAGCCCCCTTAGCGCACGGACCTATTATAGGAAGACTATAGAGTAGAGCGTAGAGGAGAGGAGCGGAGTAGACTTAAGTATTATTTATATATTATTACTACTAGTATTATAATAATCCTATACCTCGTTTTATAGTATTTTCTAAGCGAATTTATACTAAATTTAAATAATCTCTTTTAATTAGATCTATAAATTATTTTGTATATCTTTTAAGCTTACTTTTAGTATTCTTATCTATTTATAAGTAGAGTTATATTATTTATTATCTTTCTAGTTCCTATTAGTTCAAGCCCTTTTTAATAGTACCTAGAGGCGGATTCTTTTGCTTTTTTTAATAGCTTTTATAAGCTTCTTAGAGAGTTAGGTGCCTTTGCTATGTTTATATATCCCCGCTATTAATATATATATATATATATATAATTAATCTACTTTAAGTATAATAATAGCTTTAGCCAGAGGCTAAAGCATAGTGATTTTACCTACTTAAGTGCAATAGACCTTCTAACTCCGCGCCTCTTAATAATACACAGCCTTCGGTCACGTGATTATAACTCTCCTAACTATAGCTATACTTATATATACCTATAGCCTCACGATCTCTAACTTTATATTAATAATAATATAGTTTTTAATTATATAATAGATTATAAAACTATTAACTTTTCCTCTCGTATACTACCCGCGCTGCTATTAAATACCGCCTCTGTTACCGCTTTATCCGCTAGTAGCTATGCCGTCGCTAGCAACGCTCTCTCTATATTAAAGCAGTCAGCGCAAGCCGTACTTACTAATATTCCCCTAAGGGGCCTAGGCTACCTCTGCCTTAATAGTATAGAGGACTTTCTTAAAGAAGGGCTACTTTATAGGGTATATAATAACCCGCTTAGCTTCTATTACTAAGTTAGCTTACTTAGCTATAATACTATTACGCCTTATAGGGTCCCCTAGGGTATTAAGGAGAGCCCTCTTAAGGGCTATACTAATAATATAATCTCTATATGTAATAAAATAGTTAATAAAAGAGCGGGTTTTATTAATTATATTAATACTAAACTACCTAGTAAGCTCTTTTATATTATTAGCATTAAAGGATATGCTTTACGTAGGCTTAGCGTTTTTATATATAAGGTCTAGTATTAATATCTTTAACGATTTATTATAAGTTATAGGGATAAGGAAGAGGGAGAGGTATAAGGCCTTACTTATAAAGCTTCTTATACTTCTAGCTATAAGAACCTCTTAGGAAAGACCTCTTTAGTTAAGGAGTTATCTCTTATATAGTAGTATTTATAATACTTTACTAGAAGGTCGACCTTTTAAGTTAAGGAGTTATCTTATATAGTAGCCTTTATAGCACCTTACTAGAAGGTTTAATAAGGGCGTTTCTAGGCTATAAGAGCCTTAGTACCCCGTTTAGCTCTAATATAATTAGCCCTAGTATAGCGCGTATCTAACTTTATACGAGGGTTTACTTATAAGTAGTAGGAACGTATAGGGTTCTTATATTATTTTCCTTAACTAGTAGAGGGTATAAGTTAAAATACCTATATATTATTTCCTAAATTATACTTATAAACTAGGTGAATTTGTTATAGTCTTTTAGCAAAGGGGCTGCAGCGTAATTCCGAACTTAATAATAATAGCTTTAAAAGAATCCATAAATAATGAATAATAATGATATAATTAATAATAAATATAGTTTAAAAGAGAGGAAGATATTTATAGACCTACCTTAGTTCTAAGGGAATAGTAATAGCTATACCTTCTTATAGAATTAAGGTAAGAACGATATAAACCCTAAAATCCTCCCTTTCTCCCTTTCTTATACTATTAGTAGGCTCTAATAAGTATATCCCTTTCCTTATCTCTTATATATTATTATAACTACTATTATTTAACTAGTAAGTTATAGCTAAGGTAGCTAAGATAGCTATATATAAGTCTAATATAGTAATTAGCAGTCTTATTAAGCTAATAGGTATAGCGAGATTAACTAGATTAGTAACTAGAGACTAATAAACCCCTTACTATTATAGCCTTAAGTACTAAGACCAATATACTAACTTTTAAGAGATATTAATATAATAAAGCTATAAATTCTTCTAAGATAAGAATATTATTAGGAAGACTCTTTATATTAAGTAATCAGATTTACAGTAAATTTATAAGAGCTTAGAGTAATAAGATCGAGGTTACTAGACCTTTCTTATATTTATTTAGTTATTTAGTTTATATTATTTTCTTTTTTATTTTATTCAAAGAAAGTTATAATTACTTATTTTATTTTTCCATTTAGAAGATATTATAATAATGACTTTACTTTATCAACTAGAAGACTTTATTACTTTAATTATATAATATTAACTTTAATATTTATAAACCTATAAATATTATATCTTCTTCTTCCTTAGCTAACTTAAATACTAGATCCTCTTCTAATAAAAGAAAGTAACTTAAAGAGAGATTTATAAGAGCTTGACTTCGGAATTACGCCGCAGCCCCTTCGCAAAAAGACTACAACAAATTCACCCAGTTCGCAAGCACAATTCGGGAAACACTATGCGGGCATTTTGACCTATTTATAAGAGCTTTATTTAATAAGATATAACTATATACTATAGAGTAGCTAGCTTTTAATAATAATATAAATAGATTTATAAATCTTACCTCAGAGATAGGGGTAATACCCTTAAGCACTCTATATTCTCCTAAAGGGACGTATACTAATTAAGATATTATAGCCCTTACTAATCTCCTTATAAGACGCCTTATTATTATAATAATAACTCCCTATTTTACTAAAGCGCCTAAGTTTATTAATATTAATATGTCTAACTTCATTACTAACTATAAGAGCTTTTTAATACTTAATTATAAGACTAATAAGAATATAAAGAACGAGGTCTATATATATAGCTCTAATAACTACTAAGATAGAATAAAACCCTATATTAATAAAAGTAAGACCTAGAAAGAAGCTAAGGAGAAGCTTCTATATTAGTTCAGATTTATAGATCTAAAGTCTTAATAAGACCCTAATAAGGATCTTTAGAACCTTATTATAAGACCTTATATTAAGGATAATAACCCTTCCTAAGTTATAGTATTAATTATTACTATTTAATAGCTTTAATAGAGAGCTATTTAATAAGAAGATCTAAAGCTTACTAATACTAAGCTTATTTATATAGCTTATTACTACTTTTAAAGAGAGCTATAAGAACTATAGCTTAAAGCCTTAGCTATTAGTTTACTAAGGTTTATTTAAAGTAATAAGTTATAATAAAAAATACTCTAACTAAATAATTTACTACTTACTAGGAATTTTAATAATTATCTAGCTTTATTAAGCTTAAACTAATAATAATACCTTAAGTTCTTATAAAAATAATTCTAATAAGGTAAAAAGCTAAAGCTAAGGAACCCTCTATAGCCTAGACTATTAGCTTAATTATTAACTCTCTTATAGAGAACTTTAGGACCTTAAATATTAATAGGGTTAATTATAAAATAGATATATTAACCTTTATTAAGAGAGTTACTAGCTAAAGAGATAATACTTTTAATTTAAATACTATAGGCTATTAAACCTTATAAATAATAATCTTAGGACTATTTATAGACTTAATACTAACAATAATAATATTTTTACTTATAAGCTAGATATAGAGATTATTAAAGAGGATATTAGTAATACTAGGGATTTAAAAGAAATAGAGTAAGAGGAAGTTATAAAGGCTTCTAGTAAGATAAGATATTATAATATATACCTTTCTAGGCTATAGGAACCTACTAGTTTTATAGCGCTATTAATTATATTATTATTAGCTATATTAAGTATCTTAAGGCTAGCTAGAATAGGGTTTATTACTATGTATTATTTTATTACTTTATTAGCACCCTAGATATAAGTACTAAGGTTAAAATAGGTATTATTAATAAAAGCTATAACTATAAATTAACTAATAGCTAGATAATTCTAAAGTATATCCTAATTAATAAGGATACCTTTATATACTAGATAGTTATTATAAGTAAGCTAGTAGAGAAATAGTAGCTAAAGCTTCTAAAAGAGGTTATAAGGGTTATTAATTATAATAAGATACGCCTTAAACTATTTATTAGCTTTATAAATTTATTAAAGGATATTATATAATTATATAACTTTATAAATATAATATTCTTTAGCTTTAAGCTAAAGAACTAGTATATTAACTTAAGAGAAGATAGTATTATTATAAAAAGAGGGAAAGCTAGAGGTTATTATATAGAACCTTATAATACTTATTAGTTTTAGTCTTCTTAAATAGTAAACCTACTTATAATTTAAAACCCTCCTATTTAAACTATTTAGAGAGTTATAAAGCTACTAAATAATAAGGAAGAAGCTAAAGATATTATATTACTAGATACCTCTAAGGAATAAGTTAAGTAATAGAAATAAGATAAATAAGATAAGCTTTAGATTTAATATAGTAATTTATAAACTAGCTATACTCTTACTCTTAAGTTAGATAATAAGAAAGTAAATAAGAAAGTAGCTATTCTTAAAGCCTTCCTTTATTAGAACTAGCCTAATTAGGATAGAATAGTTTATAACGCTACTAAAGCTATAATTAATAAATATAAGGATAGATATAACTTAAAGGTATAAGAGGTCTTTATTCCTATTAATATAATTAAGTTCGCAATTACGCCGCAGCCCCTTCGCAAAAAGACTATAATAAATTCACCTAGTTTATAGGCATAATTCAGGAAATACTATATAGGTATTTTAACTTATACCCTCTACTAGTTAAGGAAAATAATATAGGAACCCTATACGTTCCTACTACTCGTAAGTAAACCCTCGCATAAAGTCGGACGCTCGCCGCACCGGGGCCTGTGTATTATTAGGAGGCGCGGAGTTAGAAGATCTATTGCACTTAAGCAGGTAAAATCACTATGCAGTGGCCAGACGCCTCCTATTAATATAATACTTCTAAATTAATTTAATAAGATAGAAGCTAGTAATAGGGAGCTATAGGAATAAATAAGTTAACAGAATAATAATAAGAACTATTCTAAAGGCTAAGTAACTTTAGTAGCTATTTCTATAGACTTACCTAAGTATTTATAGACTAAGGTAATTTAATTTAACTATTATATAATTAATGCTATTTTTAAAATAGGTATTATAATAGAAGATTAGGATTCTATATTACTTCTACTACTAAGGTATATTACTATACTAGACTTTATTATAACCTATTAATAGATTATTATTACCCTTTATAGCCCTATAAATATACTAATTAGAGGGATTATTAATAATAGCTTAGCTATTAACCTTATTAGTAAAGGTTATATTAAGCGCCTAGGCTTATAGAGCGATATAGTTAAAATAAATATAGGGATTTATAGGATTACTAATAAAGCGCGGAGGACATAATTCATAGGTATAATTATAAATAATATTTATAATTATAGTAATTAGATTTAAGATATTAGCTTTTTTATTTTCCTTAAAAATACTTATAATAAGGACCTAGTATTAGCAGCTCCCTTTATCTTAAAGACTTAAATAATACTAGATTATATATAGAACTAAATTATTAAAGTCCTTTAGTCTAGGAATATTAAGATTAATATCTTATTATTATTTTATATAAGAGATTTAACTACTTACTTTTTAGAAATTATTACTAAGATAAATTATTTTATTTCTTTTTAATATTAAGATACCCTCTTATTTCCTATAGGGAAGGGGAAATAGAGGTTATTATTAATAAACCTCATATAATAATAAGCTTAGACTTTATAAGAGATAATTAGTAAGTTAATAATACTAAGGATAAAAAAGAGCTAGATATAATACTAAGAAGTATAAGGGTATACTAAGATACTAAAGTAATTTAATAAGTTTTTAAACGCTCTTATAACTTACTAAATAAAGTTAAGTAATAATTAGACCTAGATAAAGAAGTTATTACTATTTTTAAAGAGTTTTAATTAATTTTCAATAAAGTCCTAGAGATTATAATTTATAATAAAGTTACCTCTAAGCTTAATAATATCTATAAAGCGATTATAAGTATAGGGTATATAATAGGATATAATAGCTATAGTATTAATTATTAATATTATATTTATAACTCTAAGAAAAGAATATTAAAGAAGAAAGTACCTAAGAGGAAGTATAAGTTAATATTTTGGAGAGGTATTAAAGTTATTATAGCTATAGATATTACATTCTCTTATAATAATTATAAACCTATATTAATAATACTTATATTACTAATAGAAGATATTAATATAATATATAAAATAAAGGATAGGAAAATTTAACCTATAAATAATATTATATTAGATAATTTAACCCTAGATAGAGACCTAGAGTAGAAGTTAAAAGTATATATAAGGGCTAAGGAGAATATAATACTAGATCCTAGCGCTCTATTTATAAGCTTAATTATATTAAAGCTTTTAATTATTAAGTAAGGAATAAGGCTTATAAGAGCTTAATAAGAAGCTATTTTAAAGACTATAAATTATCTATAACTTAAAGAAAAAAAGCTTCTTTTAGCTATTCTTATTATAAGAGAGAAGGCTTTAGCCTAGGAATTTAAGTATTATAGCTCTATATATCTTTTTATTATACCTCTATAATAATTTAAATAGTATTATATAAAGTATAATAAGTAAAAGGAATTCTAATATTAAGAGGATTAGAGTAAGATATTATTATAATTCTAAAGGATAGACTAAAGAAGGGAATCCTTAAGTAAAGTTATATAGCTTATTATAATCTATTCTTCCTTATATATAAGAAAGATAATAAGATAAGGCTTATTAACTTAGTAACTAAGATAAATATAGTTATAATATAAGATATAGTATTATCCCCTTTAGTAGATAACCTTTTAGAAGACTTTACTATATTTTAACTATTATTACTATTAGACTTCTTCTTAGGATATAACTAAGTCCTATTAAACCTTATAAGTAGAGACTTAATAATATTTATAGTACCTATTAGGTTACTATAGATATATATATTACCTTAAGGAGTAATAAACTTAGTTACTTAGTTTATATAGGTTATAATTAGAATCCTATATAATCTTATCCCTAGCTATTATAAAGCCTTTTTTAATAATATTACTATTAAAGGACTAACTTTATAATATAATAAAGAAAAGATTAAGTCTTATCTAGGGATTTATAGATTTATTTTAGAATATTTATAGAATATTAATAAGGTTATAGATAATTTAAAGCTAGTAGAATATATAGTAGTAGTAGTTAAGTTATAATAGGCTTAAGAAGTAACAATAATTATTAGCTATCTTTATAGTACTAATAGGTATTATTTAGAGGAAGCGAAGATAGTTAAGATCTTTAAATAAGCTACTTATACTAATTTAATAGAGTTCAGGGCTTTCTTTAGGATTATAACGTTCTATAGATCCTAGGTAAAGGATTACTTTATTATTATAAAGCTACTTACTAACTTACTTAAGAAGGATACCTTATTTAGCTAAGAGGAGAAATACTAAATAGCTATAAATATCTTAAAGATAATACTTATAAGAGCTCTAATTCTTATTACTATAGATTATAGCCTTAGAGGAGAAGATATCTACCTTATAGTTAATACTAGTAATATAGGATAGGGCGGAGTCCTAGGATAATCTATTAATAACTAGTATATAGTCTCTCGCTTTAAGAGTAATATTTAGTTAGAATTAGAGCTATTATATAATACTAAGAAGAAGGAATTATATAGTATTCTAAAGGCTTTAAAGAGAGAATATAACTATTTATATAAATAATACTTTATCCTAGAAATAAATACTGAGATATTAGTTATATAACTTAATAAAGTAGCTATAGACCTCTTAAGAGCTCTTATTATTTACTAGATTATATAGATTTAGATATTTAACTTTAAAATATAATATATTTATAATACTTAGAATAGAATAGTAGATAGCTTATTATAGAAACCCTAGGGTCTTTCTAATATTATTAATAAGGAAGTAAAAAGGGAGATTAACTCCTAGATTAATTTATAAACCTTCTTTATAGATATAAAAGCTAGTTCCTTCTTTAATTAAGCTTAATATTATAATAATAAGTAATATATAGAGGAGGTTTTAATAAGGATTATAGAAGGTATTAGTAATATAATAAATATCCTAGATATATATTATAATAATTCATAGACCTATTTAATATATTCTTAATAGATTACGTATTGTTTAATAATATAGAGATACCCTATAGGTATTTAACTAATAAGGTATTATAACTTTAAGACTAGGGTATTAGATTATTATATTTAGAACTACTTACTTTTTACTAAACTAATAAATTAAAAGCTAATACTATAATAAGTTATTAATAATCCTAGATAGAGGAAGAAGCTAATTATAAGAGCTTATAAAAAGAGTAGTTATTAAGGTAAGTAAGCTATAGCTAGAAGACTATCTAACTACTATATCTAAGCTAGTATATATAGAGAGATTAGTAAATCCCTAAAACGTTACTCTAATTACTAAAAGAGGAGAGCTTAATATATAAATAATATAAGGACCTATAGCTCCCTAAAGGGATTACTTTTTATAAGGATCTTATTAGATATATAGAGAGTAAGTAAGTAATACCTAATTAAAATAAGGTATCTATTAATAAAATAGCTTAAAGCTTACTAGCTTAAGAGAATAACTTTAGCTAAGATTACTAAGTTTATTTAAAAAGAGACTATTTATTACTATAAATTATATAATAAACTTATTATTAATAGAGGCCTAGAGAATAAGGATATTATTATTAAGTTTAATAAGAAGTATAATATAAGGAGGAAAATAATATCTATTTATAACCCGAGGGCTAATAGTATAGTTAAGACTAGTTATTAGCTAATTACTTATATATTATTAATATAGACTAGAGAATAGAGAGATATTAACCCTTAGCTATACCTTCCCGCTACCCTATTTATAAACTAATTAAGTATTTATACTTTAACTAGCTTTAGCCCTTTTTACTTATTATATAGGTTTAAGCTTATTACTCCTATTAAAACCCTAATACTAACCTAGAGGGTTCTTAATTAGGATTTAGTAATAATAAAGGAAAAGGAGGTTTAAATATATCTATAAGCCTTCTTATAACTTAATAAGGATTAAAAATAAGCTAAAAAGATAATTAATAGTTAATATAAGAAACCTATAGAATATTATAATAATTAATATAAAAGGATTATAAGGAGGAAGAGGCTAGAGGTAGGTAATTTAGTACTAGTATCTAATATTAAGGGTTCTACTAATAAACTATTTATTAAAAAGCTTAATTATTAATAATAAGGCCCCTTTTATATCTTATTATAAGCTTTTAACGCTCTATTATATTAATTAGTAATATTAGTAAGTAATAAGGTTATTAGAAAGATATTTAATAAGAATTAAGTTAATAAGTTTATTTAAGCTTTTAAAAGGTATTAGGAACTAAGTAACTTAGATATTTATAGATCTAATTTAGAAAAGAACCTAGTAAAATTCTTCTTAATATTAGGGATTAAAGAGTATAATAATTATATACTTAAAGAAAAGGAGGAAGAACTTATAATACTTAGAGAAAATAATTAGAAGAAAGAAGAGGATTTAGTATAATTAGTAATAAGATAAAAGTAATATTTAAAGGATTTAGAGAAAGTAATTAAAGCTTTAAAAGCTAAATAATAACTAGTTATTAAGATTCCTAAGATAATAAAAGAGAAAGAAGAGAAGTATATTAAAATAGAGAATATAAGGGATATATAAGGTTTCTTTTATTATAACTTATTTTAATTAATAATTTATAACCCTATTCTTATTTTCCCTTCTTTTTATTTCTTAATTTAAAAGTTTAAAATTCCAGGGATAATATTTTTAAACTTTAGGGATAATAGTAAGAGATGATATTAATAACTCCTTACTTATTTAAATATACCTCCTTATTATTATTTTATTTAATAATAGCTTAGATAACTTTGATATTAATTAGTAATTATAATAAGTTTATTAAGCCTAGGGAAGTATAAAACATTTAACCTTTTAGTAATAATATTAAAAACCCCTCTTACTAATAAATATAAGATTTATAATCTAAAGATAAGGGAGAAGACGAGAAAGAGAAAAGAAGGTATTAAAATTATAGTTATTAGCCCCCTAGGGAGGATATTAATAAATTCTTCTTACCCCCCCCCCCCCCCTCCCCCCCTTTCTTAGAAAAGATTATTACTAATATTATGGAGATTATTACTTGTAAGAATAGGTATATAGGTAGCAAAAGGGGCGGTAAAACAGCCTGAATAATAGATATTAATAGGCTGAGTAATATGGTAATAAAAGCTGATAAATTTGAGCATAAGGAGGTATTTTCCCTAGAATTAATTGATAGTATTAATGATGTTATTATTGATGATGTTGTTGATAATGTTGTTATTATTTCTAAGTTATAAATCCTGCCCTCACGAAGTGAGGGGTAAGATATTCTGAAACGTAACTGCAAAGCAGTAGCTTATTAAGCAGAAATCGCGCTCGGATCACTATATGGTCCGTGCGTAACTTC
>JAVHLU010002945.1:0-14480 GCA_036785755.1 Colletotrichum ledebouriae
ATTAAAGTATTATTAAAGAGATATTATATAGGTATATAACTATATATACTATAGTTATTTATTAAGGTTTATATAACCCTTATAAGATTATTATAGAACTTTTTAAGATATACCTTCGGTATTCTTATATATTAATTATAATAAGAGAGGTTAAGGCAATACTACTACCTAATAGTATTAGTAAATAGTTATAAGTTAGTTATTTATACCTATGAGACCTTACCTTAAATATATTAAGTAGTCTCATACGCTTCTCTATATAATAGTAACTTTTAAATACGTTTATAATAGTTTATTAAACGTTATTTAAAGTTCTTATAAGTAATAGCTATAATACTTATCTTTATAGCTAACTTAAGAAGGGTATATTAGTCTAAGTAAGTAATATATAGAACTTATTAAGGTATTACTTAAGTACTACTATAAAGTTTATAATAGTTAAATAGTTAATAAGTTCTAGAAGGTTAGACTCGAGACCTTCTTTAACCTTATAATTAGAAAGTAGCTTATAAGGTATTATTATTAGGGAGGTTTATTATCTCTTTAAGATATTCCTTAGTTAAGGAAATCTTTAAGATTTAATATCTCTTAGAGATATCTCCTAGTTAAGGGAAATAATAAAGAGTTAATATCTTTTATTAATATTTCTTAGTTAAGGGAAAGGGAGAGTTTAGAGGCTTTTAATAATATATAATACTTATAAGTATTAACTACTAAGATACTACTTCGTATAAACTTAATAGGGTTAGCTATTTATATAGTTAAGTATCTTTTTTAATTATAAGAGATATCCTTAGTTATAAGGGGATATAGCTAATTATTAAGGTTATATTACTAATTAATATAGTTTATATAGTAAGTGAAAAAATATAGATAAAAAATCTATATTTTTAGAAGGTTTTCTCCTTAAAAGTAATAAGCCTTTTTATAAGGGTTAACGCGTTTAAGTATATTTAGCGCGTTAAACGCGTTAAACGCGTTAGGCGCCCTTGAGCGGGATAACCGCGCTAAGCGCGTTCGGTATTAAGGGGGCTAGTTTAGCTAGTATAGGTTAAGTTACTATCCTATAGGGAATTAGAATTAGTTATCTTAATATCTATAGTTATTATAGTTATTATAGCCTCCTCGTTATTAATTATAGTTACCTCTAAATCTATATACGCTATGGGGTTAGAATCGGTTATTATAATATAGCGGAGGTAGGAACATTTATTAATTAGTATATTAGAATAGTAGTTAGTTAGTTTAACGTTATATATAGTTAGGAGGTTAGCTAAATTAGCTTAACTAATTAAACTAAGTATTCTTACCTATATAACTTTAGAAAGGAGGTTATTAGTTAAAGTTAGGATAACTATTATATATATAGCGTTCGTAAGCGAGTTTTTAAATTAAGGACTCGTGGTCTCTAATACTAGTAACAAAGGTATCTATTATAGTTATAGAGGTAGGAGGTAGGATTATTATTTATAGGGTTCTATTAAGTGCTTTATATATAGCTTTAATTCTACCTTCTTTAGTAATACTATATAACTTAGCGTTATAAATAGTAAACTAAATAAATATATAAATATCCTCACCGTTATATATATCTTATAGTCTAAATATTCCTATCTTCTATTAATATATAGCCTTACTATAGTATAGTTTAAATCGTTCTAGGAGTTTATTAGTAATACTATTAATAGTTACTAAACTATAAAGTAGTAATTAGTTAGCATTAGATAAAACTTATAAGTACTATACTAATATAGGACCTTATAGGTATTAAGTCTAGATAGATTTAACGCTATTAATCCCTTTTATCTCTACGAAGTCTACGAGTCGTTCTATAAAGGCGTAGATATTAGTATAAATAGTTATCTTACTATTATTAACTATACTAAGACGTTTAGGGTCGCGAGCTATAGGGTTAAATATACTAATATTAATAAATTAGAGAGTAGCGGGGTTTATAGCGTTACTACTAGTACTACCTACGTTATTATAGACTATAGCCTCGAGTTATTAAATAGCTCCTACTAATAAGTTAGTTATATTATTTATCTATAATTACTCTAGTTATTATATAGCTAAAGCTAGCAAATCGGCTATTACTTATATAGTAAGTAGTTATTAACCCTAAGGGTCGGGTTAATAATAGCTATTATCTATCGTACGCCTTTATTATAAGCTTGGGGTATAGTATAGATTAGCCCGTGATTCTTCTAGGGGAATAGATATCTCCTCGTTATTAAATAATAATAATATAAGAGGGATAGTATCGCTTTAAGCTCGTTAGTATATAGGTTAAAGGTTAATAAGTCCTATGCGTTATAAGTTATAGGAGCCCTAACCTAATAGGTTAGAGTTTAATATAGGTATAATAAGGTTAAGAGTTAGGTCGTTAAGGTTAGTTATTAGCCTTATAAGCGAGGCTATAGTACGTTATTATAATTCGTAGTAGTTTACTAAACGTTACTACGTCCTAAGGAAGGATCTAAATAATAACTTATTTAATAGCTATTTAATAGGGAATAGTTAGTTAAAGTATATTACTCTTATTATATTAGTTAGGATAATTTTAATAAGGTTAGCTACGCGTAAGAAGTTATTATTTTCTAGTATTTAGATATAGGGATAGTTTATTTTAGCGAATTTAAGTAACTTATAGGACTACTAATAAAGATTAGTCTCTATAAGTTATAATTAGACGTCGGTTAGTTAAAAATATAGTAGTTAGTCGTAGCGGTAATTCTAGCTATAGGATTTAGAAAATAAGGGGATTTAGAAAAGAAAAATAAAGGGATTCGGATTTTAATAGATAAATAGATAGATAAATATATAATTTACTCCGGGCGGCGTTCTACTAGTATTATTATAGTTATACTACTAATTATAAGGGTATTAAGTATAATATATTATACTAAGTCTAGATATATGTAGTGGATCGTGTGGATATATATATATCTCCACACGTCAGGTGTGGGCACCTGACATCACCTTTGCGTGTGTCTGGGTATCCACCGACACATGCCTGAACGCATCTTTGGGCCCGACCTTTCTCGACGATATAACCCATTTCTTGGGTCACTTATATTATTGGCACTGAGTTTCGGCTCTCATTGGTGGCACAGCTGGTATACATAACCAAAAAATCACAGCCAAGCCTCCATTTTTGATTGGCCACTCCTTGGAGGCTCTGAGCTTGTCTCTGCACGTACGCTTATCACGGCTGATTGCGACGTTCTTACAAGTTAGTGGAAATACTGCATAAACTCGAGGAAATCCCACCGACGAGAATGTTTTCCCCCAGCGGTTTACGGTGTTGGACATGAATTTGACGCATCTCTCGTGACAGGCATACAGTCCAATTTGCGCATACTGGCACAAATCTCCACGGAAGTACACACCCTGGACGAGCATTATGATGGTTGAATACCAAAAGTAACATCTCGTACTGCTACGAAATTGAGGCTATCTTACCACCATGTAAGTCAGTCTTGGTCTTACTACAAGCCACATAAGCCATACAAGCATGTACAGATGAAGACGTAGTAATGGGAATGAAGTCGATTGCTGATCCATCCTGACTTCAAGTGCGTCGTTTTGACTACAAGACCACTAGTGATGTGCGCGCTGCGCTTGCATCTAGAAAGAGCGGATTCTAGGAGTTTCCAGACCTTCGAACTTCGTCCGCCAATCTCGTCGATTCTTCGACCCTGCGTTGACTCCGCCCGCAAGACGCTCCGGGTGTTGTTTTTGACCAGTGAAAGCGATCTGCTAGGTAACATTTGGTGCCTACTCCTCGTCTTTAACCACTCTCCGCTGACTGCGGTAGAATGCTTTATGCCTTCGACTTGGAGAACGCGCATTCTTCGGCCTTTTTGCTTCATCTCGTTCGAGTCATTAGCCCATCGTTCACCCAAGACAGTGAGTGGCGTGATGATATCAAGCACGTCTTGCAGCATATGGTCGTCAACGGTAGCGTTGCTGCGCCACTACGCCAACAAAAAGCTGCAGCAACTGGAGACGACCTTGGAAACCATCATTTCTCGTTATTTGAGTCCCTCAAACCCACCTGACCCGACAGAAGAAACCGTTGCTCAATGGTCGGCGCCTGAAGACGCGGAGGATTCGAGTAAATGTCCATCCTTGACGGATTGCTTTATCGAACCTTCCTCCGATGAATTGCTCGGCTGGGCCAATGAGCTGGATTCTCCGATTTCCTGGAGGCGGCGAATTTCACTTTCGAGGTGGGAGGATTGGTCGATGCTGGCACTCAAGCCGCGTCTATGAGCACCGCCACTCTCAACTGCAGATCACGGCAATAATGAAGTTTCACTTGGGCAAACCCCGCGTGCCTGGCCAGAAGGCTGTCGCATTAACTTATGTTCCTGATGCACTGCTTTAAGCTAAAGATCCATCGATGAGTTTTTGTATTGAGGAGATGTGAAAAGGCCAGCTCGCTACAGTTGGAGCTGTCATATTAGCTGAGTGATGCGACTTGAACGTACTCTACAGCTATCCAGGACAGGTCTTGCAACTACAGACAAAGAGATTCGAGAGCCTTTGGAAGGGGGATAGAGGGAAAGAGCCGAAATACAAGGTGCGTCCCAAGAGAATGCATGAATGTTGTTGACAATGTCATCGAGTAGCAGGGCCTCCGGGGCGAGACCGGAACGCTGGAACGCTGGAACGCCGGATCCGATCTATGGGGCATCGGCGAAGGCACCATCGGGATCGAGAATCCGACCTCGCAATATGCCTCCAAAATCACGCAATCCCCGATCCTTGAGTAGAAACACATCGCAATCAAGTCGATGTGATCACAAACATACAGCTCCGACTTTAAAACATGATTGGAGCTGCATCTGTTAGAAGTCTTACGGCTTGGAGGTGCAATCCGCCGCATGGAATCTTACAACTGTCGCTAACACCATACCAGATCTGTAAAATCGCGTCCTGTGATTTCCATTTCCCTACATCACCTCAAAATGAGCTCTGCCTAACCAAAACCAGCGGCAACTGCATCTGATGCCGGAGAGAACTACTCGGTAGTCCAAAAAGTGCAAGACTTTGACAAACAACGAGCCAGCCGGCCTGACTTTCAAAAAGACGCCACGGTGGAGATTACGAAGCAACCAAAGCCCAGCTGGGAGTACGGAGACGGGTGCCCTGATACCACCACCAAGAAGCACCTCGAGGTAGACCCGTACGCAGCGGACAGGTCAGCCATCAATAATTCGCCTGCTGATCTCCGGCATGGCGCCGCGACCCATCGGTTTTATCAGCGCCGTATCCGGTGACGCGAAGACGAAGAATCTCGCGCCATTCAGTTACTTCCAGGTCATCGACCACGACCCGCCCATGTTCGTGGTCGGGTTTTCGTCGAGAGCGGGTGCTGTGAAGGACACATACTGCAATATGAAGGAGTCGGGAGAATGCGTCATCAACACCGTATCCGAGTCCATGATTGAGGCCGTCAACGCGACTTCCATAGACGTCCCGTACGGGGTGTCCGAGTGGGATATCTCCGGACTGCACGAAGCCCCTTCGACGACTGTGCAACCTTCTCGCGTACGCGAATCTGTTCTGTCGATCGAGGGCAAGGTCGTCGATATCGAAGAGTTCAGCGACCACCCAAAGTATAGTTGTAGAAACGCAGCTGGGTTGGTGCTCGTCAAGGCGACCCGCCTCTGGGTGCAGGAGGACGCGACGAATGCGGATGTTAGCCACATCGATCTCGAGAAGCTGCGTCCCGTCGCTCAGCTTGGTGGTATATCTTACGGTCGAATGTCGTCCACGTTTGAATTGCCAAGGAGAACATGGGCTGATGGAGTCCACAAACGGCGACTAGATAAGCAGTTAGATGGGGCCGTGAAATTGTGGCGATTAGAGAGACTGCTTGGTGTAGACTCGCGTATCATATCCCAAAGCACAGATTTCGTAGGTGAACTGTCTTCCTCCGCAAGTGTTAGCCAATGTCCACGATCATGTCGAGTGCACAGGTGATTGAAACGGACGTGCGCCATGCCGGGTTTCTATTCAAGAGTTATAGCAAGATAAGGCTTCTCGTAACTAGGCGTGGCCAATTATAGCACTAGGCCAATGTAAAGTAGCAAAGCACAGTCTTGATCGTCGGAGCCCATATATTTCGACTGTTGAAAGCTGTGTAATGTTGATATTATGAGGATGATAAGGCTCGTCACATGTGTTTGAGGCCTTCTTCATGCTTGTTTAATGCCAAATCGCGATTTAGAAGCGATCACCATAAATCGGGCATTCTCGAGCATCAGGCTGTAGAGGCAACATGTAGTTGCTTTCTTACAGGGGATTACATCGCCCCATGAAGTCAAAAGTACGTGATCGAATTCTACTGGGAACAAATGCGTACCAAGCGAACCGTAAACTCGGGACACAAATACGAAACCCAGGGAGAATGCACAAAAAAAGGTATTATCAAGACAACATGGGAAATTTCGTCCAATGTCCGCCTTGACTCATCTCATCCCATCCCTCTCGTTGGGTCAGACCCAAACCACAGGGAACCTGTAGTACTCTGTACCTTGACTCAGATGTAAGCACCCGCTAAAACCATCCCGCTCCTTGGAGCTCTTAGAGCCAAGTCTGCAAGAAGCACGTCGTCGGCGCAAGACTCCTGATAAGAACTGCTCCGATGCTTGGCTTCCATCATCCACTCTACCTTGGCCAAGACCGGGCCCGATCTTGACCCTGCAGACGAAGTCACATCCATTGGACGCCATCCACTCCAATCACTGGCTAAGGTGAAGATGCCACAAAGCCATATGCCAGGAGAGCGGCAACGTGCAGCTTTTTCCACTCCATGTACCCCTGATGATGCGGCCGACTGTCTGACTTCATTCCGTGGAAAGCCCGGATCCAGCACATTGACAGGGCATTCCCGTGGTTTCCTGCTCAATAGTCTCTGTGGCTGACTCTCGATTTGCAAGTAAAATTTTGACATGATCTGAAGGATAAGAGCTTTTTGGAAGCTCATTTATTTGAAGTCGAATTAAGTTTGGAGGCCCGGCCGAGTGATGCTGACTTTAGCGCCGGGAGTTCTAAGTACCTGGCCGGAGGAGAAAGCCCCACATCTCCGCACCGGGCGCATCCCACCGCCAAGACCAGCACGTGAACCTCCGTCGTCGACTTTGCGCCGATCGAGACCCCCACCATCGAACGCGCTCTGTCGCCCGCCGTCAACCTTCACTCTGCGAATTGCATCACCACAACTTCTCTCACACCCAACCTCACGACCTATTTTCAAACCCTCACCCAGCGTCGTCATTGTAATCGCTCAAAATGTCGTCCACCGACCCACACCCGGATCAACCTTCACAACAACCACAAGACCAGCAACAACAACCCAACTCGTCGCAAACAGAACCCCAAACACAGCCACCACCACCACCACCAGCAGAACCGCAAGAAACCAACGATAACCAACAAACCCCCGCCTCGCCTCCACTCCCCAAGAAACATACCGCGGTAACACCAGGCGTGCGCGCGGGCTACTTCACCAAGACCTACGACCGCGCCCTCCAAAAGACCCTCGAGGCAGTGCGCTACGAGAACTTCGCGACTTGCTTCCCGACAATCGCCGCCAACGCGCCCAACACCCTACGCAACGTACAGAAGCAAATGTCCGACTACATGGAGGGTCGATGCAGTGTGCGTGTTTTTTATTTATTTTAATAGTGCCCTTGCGATTGACGCACAAGAAGGAGAAGAAGGGAGCTGACAAGAACGCTGGGGTCTATTAGCAAGATTTCCAAACCATCCTCACCGAACGCGACGTCGTCCGCAAATTGAATGAGTTCGAGGCCCTGGTCAGCGATGCGGAGAGGAGGAGGCAGGAGAGCGGCGAGGATGACGAAGAACCGATCCCGTACGTATTTGCCCCCCGGCCGCGCACTTGGACTAACCCCGTCTTCACAATTGCCCTCACTTCCGCGAGACTGACGAGATCTATCGTGCCTAGACCGCACCTGCTACCGCCCGAGGACGTGATTAAAGCGCATCTCGCCCCGCGACTGGCATCTCAGCAGTCGCACCTCAACGCGCGGCTTCAAAACACGCAGGCGTTGAATGAGACCCTTTTCGCCTCGATCCAAGCCCAACGCGCCGAGATAGATGCTCTGCTGGCGCAGCTTGAGGGCCACATCGCCGATATCGATGGAGCGAACGCCATGCTTGTGGACGTAGCGCCTGAGCTGGCGTCGGAGGCGCGCGATGCTGAGGCGCAGATGTCCGGTATATAAGATACAGGCCGTCACTATCAAAGTGTGAAGTGGGTGCGAAAAGTAATGGTACAAGGGCTTTATAGAACGATGTTACGGATACCCGGTTTGAAGGCGTTATGGAAATCAAAACAAGTCACAGTTCACGAACGGCTTTCAAATCGATATGTCGAGCTTAATCAAGATATCATGTGTCCATGTTGCAGTCGAATATGTACAAGTACTGCGTGGCCACCAATATCCTCGACGACTTGAGGGCCCTCAATTCTTCAACAAGAATGGGTCCGCCAAGGTCTCGCAATGCCAACGCTCACCATGCGCCAAAAACGCCAAAAGAAAGAGAGCAGTGGTTTACCCAACTGCTACTGACGCCGCCCAATGATGAATATGCAACGGACGAGTGAGCTCTCTCGCCCGCCATGAGAACAAAGGAGAGGGAGAAAAAGGAAAGCTGCCGCCCAGAATGAATATGCTGCGCCGCCCTGAGTTTTTAGATTTTGGCCGTACCGTGCCCCCCGCCGCCTGTGGGTAACGGTGATAAATATGTTCCGTTCAAATCGTGCGATTCTTCCTCGTTTCAATGCACAAAGAAGTCCCTTCCTGGGTGAGGCGGGGGTATGGTTGTATGTGCAAGGAGTATTTGAGGGAAAGGTTTAAATCCTCCTGTTTTCGGTGTGGATGACTTGCCAAGGTCCGAAGAAATCGATCTCGCCGTACGCTGGTGGCAGGACCCGAATCATACGACCTGTCGCCCAGTCAACGACCCACTGCTTCCCTTTGCTGATAATGTAGTTTGACTTGCGTGGGCTTTTGAACAAGAGCACCGAGTAGCAAAGCTTGGCGTACAGTAGGTCGTGGGCAGAGGTCCATTGGTGCTCGGGCGCCCATTTGCCAGTGTCCGGGTCGATAGCTATGTTTGGATACGATGTCGTGGACAATCGGCTACTGATCGGCTCATTCCGCCCCGGTGATGGACCAATAACGGATTCAGTGTCTGCCGCTGGGGCCGCAGAAGCGACATCAATGCTGCGGTCAAGGTCGGCCAGCATGTCGGGAGTTGGCTCCGTTGACGCCGGGAACGGATCAGGCTCATTGGATGGAACCTGTCGCAGGATTGGACTGATAGGCCGCGGCGCAGGCACGGGATAGCTATTTGCCTGGGCAGGCGATTGACCACGAAACCAACGAATTCGTTGAATGCGCGGGATACTTTGGTCGCGAGGATAGTCACGATCGTCGATCGGCGCGGCAACATCGATAGCGGCGAATAAAGCCTCTAACCACTTGACAAATGTGGTCAGTTCTATACATGAAAGTAGGAACTGGTCCGTCTCTGCTCTGACACGTATAGTATACCGCCGCCTAGGTGGGAGTCAGTTTCTTGGCAGATCTTGGCATTCGATGAGGTTGATTAAAACGCAACCTACTTTTTGTAGTCCGCAGCAATACCGACGTCCGCGTGCTGGAGACTGTACGCCTTGTCGAGGGACGATTTCTTGACCCAGGGCGGGTTGTCTGGTGATATCGTCGGTCCGTCTCTCGTCCTTCCCCACCCCCAATCCTTCTTCACGTTGTAAAAGTTCAAGGCGGTTCCGTGCAGTTGCACAAACGTTGTGTGCCAATTTCGGTCTTCGGCCCGCTTCGTAGTGTTCTCAATCTCCATCTTCTTCATCCATACGCCCTCCAACTCAATGTCGCACGAGTAGCCCGGCAGCTTCTCTCCATGGTTGGCGGCGGCGCTGGTAGCAGGCGGACGTCTTGGTCTGAACTCCCTCTCGTAGGGAGGTGGTTGTGATGGTCGTCGGAATGGGGAATTCATGACTTCCTGGTAGAAATAGTCCTCCTCCATCGATAGTCGCCGCCGGAGAGGCGGCGGCTGCGCAGCGGTATTAGATGGTCCATTTCCGCTGTGGCCACTGCGGGGATCCATGGGGCAGGTGAGATTTTATATGACAGGAGGCTCGAGTGAGCCGACAACAGGCGAGGCGTGTCAGGCCAGGACCACCATGCGGCAGGTGGCAGCGGAGGTAGAGGCCCGTTCCCGTGCGTCTGTCTTAAACGGGTTCCCTTGCGACGGTGGATTTCTCGAGATGTGCTTGGCCCGGGGGTTATGCTGACCCGCAAATCTTCATGATGAGGGCCTTTTGTCGGCGGCTCTTTTTTAGGGCCGCACGGGGCAGAGTAACGTAAAGCAAATGCAGAGTGGCCTTGCTTGGAGCGAGACGGTAGATGAGATGAGATCGGGGGGTGGGTTAAACAAAGTTAGGTACCGTACGGCGGAGACGTCATGTAAGGTAGTGAAGGAGAAGAATGGAGACGTGGAAGGACTGGAGCCCGGGCACGGTGTGGTGTGTGGATTGTTCGTTTAGGAAGTGATCAATGATGTGGATGTGAGAAGGGGCGAGATGTGCCGGGTTTGGCGAGACGCGAGAGCAGCGGTAGCTATGATGAGCGACAGGGCGCCTCTTCCAACGATCTGGCGTCCTTCAGTTCGTGCCTTGGCTGAGGTGTGAGACAAGCCAGTTCAGAGGGAAGAGATGGGATGTAAGGTCAAGGTTGCTATGGACTGGAGGGAGGAGTGAAGCGGAACGGGAGGCGTCGAGTCATCGAGTGGTGGCAGACGCGAGAAGGGCCGCTTAACAAAGTTAGACTGAATAGGCAGCCCAATGGGGGGAGGAGGAGCAGGCGTAGACGCAGAGCAAGCGTAACCCGGATATGAGGAAATCGATTCCCGTGCAGGGCCGACGTCGCGCGAGAAGATGGAGACGAAGTCCGGGCCCGTCCAACGAAGGCAGCAAGTTTGTGGTGACGGACCAAGGCCGCAAGGGGTACTTGGCTCTGGGGGCGGATCTCATGCGCATCGGACGTCGGGTCAAGCCAGGGACAGGGGGGCCGTTAAAGAGCGCCGGGTGGAAACGTCGTTGAGTTGCTGGCAGGAACGGCGTGATATGGAGAAAGAATAGGGTAACAGAAACGAGTTGTGCATAAGGGTATGTACAACGAACGGGTTGGTGTGCGTCGTTCCTGGCTTGGAGGTGTGGCAAGAAGATGATGATGAGTGGATGAGACCTCGATCGAAGGGCGTGCAGAGGCCTGGGTGCAGTGAAACAAAAGCTTTGCCGCGGTAGATGAAGTTTAGAACGAAATGCGCTTAGGACGGTATTCGCTGGAAACTGTGCGAGACGCAATTCGTGTTCAATGCGAAGATGAGAAAAGCGCGCTAGACTGCGTCCCTGTCGGAATTTCTGCTAGCATTAGGTGGTTGATAGTTGGAGGAGGGAAGAGGAGAGATGGAGGCTCGGATTTTGACCGGGCGGGAGGCGTAAGCGTATCGGTCGAGTTGCTTGGCCTAGCGATCCATCGGAGGCCAGGGGCTTGCCGTATCTGTGAAGTGTTTGGCCTAATGGGGACGTCTTTTGTGCTTTGGCTGGCTTCTGGTGGTGGTCTCAATTAGTTCTAGGTTGCAATGGTTGCCAAACGGCTGCCAGTTGATAAGGTTCTTGGATAGGTGAGTTCCATTCTGCTGGCAGGGCAGCTAGTAAGATTTCCAGGTTCAGGCCGCCCGGCAAAGGGCCAAAAACAGGGGGAGCGAATGCGGCAGGTTGACATGAAATTAACAAGAAAAGCCCAAGCCGTCAAGCAATTAGGAAGGACAGTTAGGGCGTGATAGTTTACCAAAAATAATTAGAGGGTAAATAATTAAGGGTAACTTCGCTACTTCGAGGGGGTAGATCTATAGTATAGGTTAGCGCTAAAGTACTATATATAAGCGAAATAAGTACTTATATCCCCTATTAAGGGCCTAGAGCTTACTAGTAACCCTACTTCCCCTTATAAATATAGCTAATATTTAAAACTTCTTTTTATTACTTAACCTTTAGTATAAGATAGTAATAGTAATATTATAGTAATAGGTAGTAGTTAGTAGATAGCTATTACTAGCCTGCTTAATAATAATATTATTTATAAGTTTCTTATTAATAAGGATAATAGCGAAATAGCTAGTAACTATACTAATAATCCTAAGCTAAATACTTAGCTAGGTACCTAGCTTATTAATAATAATAATAACGTTAATCTCTTTAATACCTAACCTAATAGCTAAGTTAATAATAAGGCCTCGAATCCCTTACTTATAATAGCGAAGTTAAAGTAGTAACCCTTAGTAATATAAACTAAGTAGTATATAAAGCGGTTTTTAAGTGCTATTTAATATTATAATAATAAGGGGCCCTCTTTATAATAAGTAATAAGAAGATAATATTAAGGTTAGTAATAGTTAAGATCCTTCTAAAGATAAGAAATACCTACCTAAATAATTAGTTTATTATTAATAACTTTATAGCGAAGTATAATAATACCTTATAGAGATATATATTAGCTATTAACCTTATTAATAAGTTAAGCTCTTTATATAATAATAAGATTAGTTAAATTATTATAATAGAGTTAGTATAGAATAATTAGTATATAAAGAATAAAACCTATACTAGTTTCTAGATCTATAGGATATTATATATCTAAAGCTTATATAATAAGATCTAAGTTAGTATAAGACTAACTAGTAATAATATTATAGAGGTTAGAGAGTTAAGTACTTAGCTAGTTAATAATAATAATAATAAATTAGTTAACCTAACTCTATAGCCTTATAAGTAGAGGGTAGCTAACTTTAATCTAAATAATACCTCTTTAAGCCTAGGCCTAGCTAATAATACTCTTAATACCTTTAGAAGTAATTAATTAATTAATT
This sequence comes from Colletotrichum ledebouriae, assembly GCA_036785755.1. Lineage (NCBI taxonomy): Eukaryota > Fungi > Ascomycota > Sordariomycetes > Glomerellales > Glomerellaceae > Colletotrichum > Colletotrichum ledebouriae. The sequence continues at coordinate 12,997 of JAVHLU010002945.1, forward strand.
AATAAGCTACTTTATAGTAAGTAAAAAAGATACTCTATAATAAGATTATAGCTATAATTTAGAAAGGAATAGCCTACCTTATTTACTTAATAAGTAAGGAGGTAATTATAAGTATAATTATAGCTTATAATACCCTATTTAGTTATTAGCTTAGGGATAAGGGTATTTTAAAAGTAGTAAGCTATTTTAAATATAACCCTATTTAAGCTTTAGTATTTAATATATTACTAAAGAGATTAAAGCTCCTATACTTATAGAATAATAATATTATAAGTAATAGGAGTTATAGGAGTAAGTTTAATAATAGTAGTAATATATTAAACTTAGTAGAGGAGGAGGAGGGGGAGGAGGGGGAGGAGGCTAATAAGGCTAGTAATAGAAATAAGTTAACCTAAAGTAATTAGAGAGATTAAGAGGGGCTAGGAAACCTTAAATATTTTTAATCTAATAAGAATACTTAGATTTTAAAAAGCTTATTAAACCCTAAGTTTAGTATTAAAAAAAAGTCTTATTAATCTTATTAGAGTAAAGTAGTATTTAAAAATTAAGTAGTAAAATCCTTAAAAGTAGTAGAATAATAGTAATTATAACCTCGCTACTTCTAATATTAATTACTTAATAACTATCTCTATTAACTACTCCTCCTCCTCTAGCCTCTTTTATTACTACTCTTAGTACTAAATTAATAATTAAAAATATAGATCTAAGCCTTTTTTTTACTTATTAACTTATTTACTCTTACTTATATAACTTTAAGGATTTTTTAAATATTAATATTATTAGATTTATTCTCTACTTTTTTCTACTCCCTCTCTATAATTTTAATAAAGTTATATAGCTTAGTTATTATATAAATAATCTAGATTTATATAATAAAATTATACTCTAATAGGCTATCTTAAAAGATTATAAATACCTTTTTTAGTACTTTAAATACTCTCTTTATTATTATCTTTAGCCTTATATAATATAAGTTAAATAACTCCTTCTTACTCTATAGCTATAATATCCCCTTATTATAATCTTTTAAGTAATACTTCTTACTATTAAATAGTACTACTATACCCTTAAGATCCTATTAGAAGCCTATATTAATAAAGTAATACCTCCTATCTAATATTTTAAAAAACTAGGCTAATATATAGTTAAGTAGGGTTAAGTTATTAATAGAGCCCTCTATATTTATAAATATATATATATATAAATAAGGTTAAACTTTATTACTATAAGTATATTTTAAGCTAATTACCCCTTTTAATTAAAGAATTATTACTAATTATCTATAGGAATATAAATAGGGATAAATATCCTATTTATTACTTTAATATACTTATTAAACTAAGCCCTCTCCTTATTATATTTGTAAGAATAGGTATATAGGTAGCAAAAGGGGCGGTAAAACAGCCTGAATAATAGATATTAATAGGCTGAGTAATATGGTGATGAAAGCTGATAAATTTGAGCATAAGGAGGTATTTTTCCTG
>JAVHLU010002946.1:0-14479 GCA_036785755.1 Colletotrichum ledebouriae
TCGACTAGTATAAAGTAAGGATCTATATTTAAGGTAATTAGTAAGAGAAGTCGCCCCTTGAATAGACTTATATAGCAACCCTCGCTACTTATATCTTTAGGGTAGTAATAGTAATTACTATATAATTTAACGTTATTAACGCGTTCCTAAACGCCTCTTAGGACCTAAATAAAGACCTAATTATTTATAAGTTACTAAATAGCTTTAAGTAGCTTAGAAAGTATATTAAACTATGCTGCGCGCTCTATAAGCTAAGGGATGCGCTACTGCTTTAGTATAAAGAGTTCTCTTTAACCCTTTAATATCTAGGCCTTATATATATAAACAAAGACCTATATCTCTTCTAGTTAACTAAGAAGAAGGTCCTTATTATTTTCTATATAGATAACTTCCTTATCCTATTTTATTAGAACTATAAAGAAGTAATATAAAGGGTTATTACTAGCCTAAAAGAAGTATATAAGTTAAAGGAATAAGGCCTAGTTAAATACTATCTTAGAATTAGAGTTATCTATAACTAAGCTATATAAAAGATATACTTTTATTATAACTAATATATTAAGCAGGTTATAAAGAAGTTTAATTTACTTAACTTAAGAGTACTAATAACCCCCCTTCTAAACCTACTACTCCTAAAGAGTAAAATAGTAATAACGCTATTAGAAGTAAAGAGTTTCTAAGAGAAGATAAGCTCTATACTCTATACTACTATTATAATCTAGCCTAACGTCGCTTTTATATATTCCCTACTCTTAAGATTCCTAATAAACCCTGCTCCTTATTACTACGCTACTACTAACTAGGTTATATAATATCTATATTATATTTATTACCTTATAATATACTTTAATAACTTAGGGGGTAGATAGGTACTACTAATTATAAGTAACGCTTTATTTATAAATAATAAAGAGATATAGAGGTCGTCTTAAGGGTATATAATCTTACTCTTTAGAGGACTAATCTAGTAGAAGGCTACTTAGTAAGCTATAGTTATAACGTTAATAATAGAAATAGAGCTTCTAAGCCTTAAATATACTACTAAGGAGATAATTATTCTTTAGAAGCTATTTAGGGATATCGCTCTTAAACTTAGCGATATCTAGAAGATTTATTATAATAACTAATAGATAATTTATCTTATAGTAGGTAAGAAGGAATAGATCTTAACTAAGCTATAACATATTAATATTTAGAATATATAGCTATAATAAGAATATACTAGAGGATCGTTTAGCATAGTATATATACTAATAAATAAGATACTAGCTAATAGTTTTATAAAGGTTCTTAACTATAAGAAATTTAAATAGTTCTATTCGCTCCTTAATCTAAAAGATATATAGAGAATAATTATAATAAATAATAGATACTCTAAGTAAGTATAAGAGGGCTAGTAGCGCCTAATTTTTAATTAATTTATAGCTTACTAGCTAGGGAGCTTAAAGTTGCTCCTATAGGAGTAAAAAGAATATAATATACCCTAAAGGGCTGCTTTAAAACGCTAATTCTCTACTACTTAACCTTAGAGGATTTACTTATACTAATCTATTAGAATATTATACGAGGGTAGTAATATCTCTAGTAATTATATATTAATAAGACTATTAACTATATAGTATACTATAGTAGCTATATTACTAGTAGGTAGATAAGGTATAGGTATACCTATACTAACTACTAAGGTTCTCAATAGAACTAGGGCGGGAGATAGAGCAACGACGCTATATATACTAGAACTACTTATTACCTTAAGAGCCCTACCCGAACCCTTATTATTACTACTCTTCTTTATTACTACGATCTCCTCTTTCTAAGTAGTAATAGCCTTATAGAGTATAGCTCTCTAATGGCCTCTGGCCGCTGCATAGTGATTTTACCTGCTCAAGTGCAACAGACCTTCTAACTCCGCGCCTCCTGATAATACAGGTGCGGCGGGCGTCCGACTCTATGCGAGGGTTTGCTTGCGAGTAGTAGGAACGTATAGGGTTCCTATATTATTTTCCTTAACTAGTAGAGGGTATAGGTTAAAATGCCTATATAGTGTTTCCCAAATTATGCCTGCGAACTAGGTGAATTTGTTATAGTCTTTTTGCGAAGGGGCTGCGGCGTAATTCCGAGCTCAATAGCTCTCTAATAAGCGAGGGTTTATAGGTTATATTAGAAGATAGTTATAGAAACGAAGCGTATATAGAACCTTATTTTTCTAACTACTAGGTTATCTAAAGTCTTAGCTTTAATATATTAATAAGCTATAATAGTAATAGGGGTGCTTATCTATTAAGAAGATACCTTACCCTTATAATAGTAGTTATACTTACTTACTATACTAAGTAAGCACTTTTTATTTAGTAAGCCTAAGAGCTCGCTTAAAATATACTAAAAGTAGTACTTATTAAATAGGGGTACTTACTCTACTTCTATACCTCTACTAGGGAGACGAGGGCTAGGAGGAGGCTCTAAATTACCCTTATTAATACCCTCTTTTTTATTTATCTCCTTAGGGATTATAATAATAACGAGGTTAATAATATTCTAATATATAGTTATAGTAATAAAGGGATTATAACTTACTAGGAGCTATCCTCTTAGACTACTTAGGAGAGTAACCCTAGGGCTTCTTAAGCTATAAACCCTTACCCCTAGAGCTACCCTCTATAAGTTACTTCTACTTCCTTCTACTTACTATATAATATATTAGTATACTATATATTAATAATAAGAAGGAACGATATATATATAATCTTATTATTACTCTCTAGGGGAGGAGAGCACGCCCCTCTACCCCTAGCTTTATTCTTACCTTTAGTAGTATATACCTTCTTAAGAGCTATAGCCTAACTAGTCTTCTTTTTAAGAGGTATTTATAAATATATTAGTATATTATAATAGCTTTAAGATTATCGCGCGATATAGTTATACGTACGCGCGCGTAATAAGGTTATTATTAGAACTAAAGTTAGGTATATATATAGTTATTATATTATATATAGGGAAGAGTTAAGAAAGTAGGAGGGTAGCTAGGTTATTTTGTTTAGAATTAATATAATAGTAGCTACCCTGCTTAAGCTAATAAGAGATAATAGATTTTATTACTATTAGTAAGAGTTAGTAAATAAAGGGTATTATAATAATAATAGCGATAGTTATAAAGGTAGAAAACTATAACTATTTACGCTTTGCTTATACCTAATATAAATAACTTTACTTTATTATCTCTTTTATAAATAGGCTTATTAATAGGTTATTTATAGATATATTACTTTATATTTAGGTATTTTAAGAGATACTACGTAGTTAGGCGCTTTTCTAGCAGCTACTACGTCTAGGGGGGTATATTATAATACCTTTAGTATTACCTATTCCTAGCGTAGTATATAACTAATATTAGCTCTAGAGCGACCTTTTTCTAGAGGCTATTCCTCTAACTATAGTTATAAGTAACTACGTTATAGCTACTCTTGTTATAATAGAACAAGCTCTTTAGTAACTATAAATGTAGCCCTATAGGACGTTTCTTAACACTTTCTCAGGTGCAATGGAAGAAACCGTCCTGTTGGAGAAGACAAAAGCGGTAGGAAAGATGAGAGATGACTAGGCACTTCCTCTATTTATGTCTACCTAATGATGTTTTGAGGCCCGGGCATGGAGAAGGAAGGCAGCGATCGTCCGCGCAATGCACAAGTCCGGAGCATTCCTGCCAAGATATAAACAGGTTGTCTTAGCAGCCGCCACTTCTCGTTTGCTATCTTCGGGTGTTCTTTCCGCTCTTCGGTCCCTCTAGCGTCGACGCTCACAACCTCCAACCCCATACAGCAAACTACCGCGAACCCAAACCCGCATCACTGCGACGCATTTCTCAGTAATGCTCCGTCAATCAGCTATTCCAGCACATATAACCGACCAATACACATCATCAGGCACAATTTCATCACCTTGCAAGTCACAGCGCCCTCAGCTTGATTACGATGGAGTTCGCGCCAGTTGCTGTGCTCGAGTCGAAGGAGCCAGAACTCGTTGCTAACACCAATGCCGAGTTTCCGACGCTCTAGGTGCGGTTCGTGGTGTCCGATATTGGTGCTTCTTTGGAGGAGGTGATAGAGGCCTGCAAGCAGGTCCACCCCATCTTCGGCACTACAGTCTACTACAGTCAATCCTGGGAAGGCTTTCACAACCCTCGAGATGCTTTGTTTGTGGTAGAGAAGACCAAAATTACGGACAGCAAGGTCAAAGAAGCCATCGCGGCTTTGGATAGACTCTTTCCAGGTCGCCAAGTCACCATGAGATCCCAACGAGATATTTCCCCGAGATCGAGTTCTCCTGGTCCCGCGGCTCCCTCCGGCTCCTCAGCTACCCACGGCGAACGTCAGCAGTAATGGAGTTTTGTATGAATTGTTCACAGCACGTGATTGGACGACGAGAAGAAAAGGTTATACGCGAGTAGTAGACCAATGAAATGGACGAGAAGAGCGGCGAACTGGCGGTGGAATTGAGGGGAAGAAATGACAGAAAGACGGTCGCAGTAATGCTCGTCATAGAACGCATTGGAGTTCGTCATACAACACGCCAGGCAGTTGGAGTCATGAATATATCATTCCCTTAAGCATCTTAGGGGATCAGTCTAGTTGAACTAATATTTCTTCTCGAATGTCCACCGCAATAGTGACGATTGTTCGACATAGCCCTGCCTCAGCGCATCCAAACCTTTGTGGAACTTTTTCAGTTTCTTACGAGGAAGATGTCAGTCAATGTTTTCCTCTGAGCGTGTGTATCGTCCGCTATGCATGTTAAATATGTTGCAATGATATACTGGCAGATCTTACTTAACACCGCCCACTAGTACATTGGTGTTCTGGCATGTCGTACCGGGGCAGCATCCACGACCGACACGACCGCCGCATTTGTACCATTACAATATATAGAGATGGAGAATACTTTTATAAGCTTCTAGGCGGTAAGAATATAAATAGAGATAGAGGTGATATAAATAACTATATAGGCCCTAAGTAGCTTAGCTAGAATATAATAAGCTATCTAGAGAGTATATATATAGGTTATAGTCTTGTTGATAGTGCTATTTCAGTTATATCTCAAACCCGTCTTTGCCCTCTACTACTACCTAGTCCAGTGACCCTGGATAATACTATAGTTAGTGAAATAATAGCCTCGTCTTCTGTTATTCCTACTAATAGAGTCTCTAGTCTAGGGGTATTGGGAACTATCATTCTGCAGACATACATACTGCAGCAAGGGAGCGGGCGACCTTAGCTGACTCCAGATTAGTATCTTAGAGTAGTTTAATTATAGAAGGTATCCTGTAGATGTGTAGAATAGTACTCAATTCCGCTGTGATAACATTCTAAATCTAGTAGACAAACCCTTCTCACCTACGCTGACAGTCTAGCTGACCCGCATCTGTCTCAGACCAGCGGTTTGGCGCCAGCTTCGCTGTGCCCATGTACTAGGCCTCGGAGCCAAACAGCGCGATAAGTGGCATGCAAGCAATAAAATCCTCAGGCATAACAGCAGCTGGGAACCCATTCTTTGTATCTGTCAAACGTCTGCGGTGACGAACGAACTACTTTCTTCCCGCAGCCACTCTTGTGTCCGCGTGGTGCCGAGAAAACAGTCTCTCGTCAAACCAGACACTCAGCCTGCGTACCAGATTAGTCGAGCTTTGACTTTGACCGTCTACAACAAGCACCGCTGGTTCCGTCGAGGCATGTTCAATTTTATGCAGCACAAGAGATTCTGATTTCTAATTTGTATCCAGCTTCGCCTAGCATGGCTGGGGAGTGCCGATCGGGAAGTCTGTATAAGATCTACACTTGTTGTAGAAGGCGTCCTTCCCAGACAAGGGAGTCGTACAACATGCAATGCCGCCCGCGTACCCTCCACCAGGGGTGACGCCGAGAGAGCCTCCAGCCGCATTGCAAGAGGCTTCGGTTCGGTCTTGCGTCCGGCCTACATCATAGCTGTTAGCGCCCTGAACAGCGCACTGGAGGAGGACGGTCTGGGCCTCGATAGCACCCCTAGACATCAAGAGTCAGGCTCAAACGTTCGTACGACCGAGGAAAGGGTTACAAACCAGAGGCAAAAGTTGAGGAAGATGGTCGTGGGCTTCATCGTTGTGGAAAGAAAAAGTAGCTGCCATGACGGATTAGTACATTGCCAGAAAGCCCACGTCATGGAATTGTGCTCAGTACTTACTGTGCGTAATGACTACCTAGATGTTCATAGAAAGTTTCGTTTTGGAGATGATGTGTTTGAGGGCAATTGATTCTAGGGACTCTAGTGGTGTTTATATGCTGGTATTCTTTCCCTGTTCATTCATAATTAGAACCAAGTCATGCGTCTCGTTTATTATTGGAGCCACCGTGACCTTTGACGGTATCTTGTAAGTCAAAAGGTCCACTTTTGCCACATGACTAGTGCACCAAATGAGTCCACGTCATGTTGCTCAGTTATGCTGCCAAATCCTGATGCCATAGATAATGCTTGCGGGATTGAAGAAGGGTCAGGATATTCGGCACCCCATCCTGGCTATTCGGCACCCCTCTAGCCATAGCTAAGTTCTAACCTCCGCAATTGGACTTTTGCGGGCGGGCCTAGCTAAAAAAGATAGTACTAGTCTTCTCATAGTTACTATAAAACTTCGTTAGTATTAACATATTTTTATTAATTTGAGGTTATTTAGAGCCCACTTACTATCGCTTATAATATCCTAAGTTGAGATTAAGTACGCCTAATCTAATAATAACGATAAATATACCTACTATACTACCGCTACTATATTAACTATCGAACGTTAGTATATTTACCCTCTTCTAGGGTATTATTTCCTATTCAAATAAGCAGCGCGTAAAGCGCTTAATAATACTATATATAAGGCTAGGTTTATAGTATCTTCGCTATAGTTAAAGGGTAACTACGAGGTTTATGCTTATGCTTACGTAGCGCGTCACGATAGTGCTAAAAAGAGGGCTCTTACTACCTCTACCTACTAGTTAAAGAAGCGTAAATCCTCCTCTTACGATACTAGCTACTACTAGTAAATCGTAGTTAAGAAGGTAGTTAATAAATAGGTTTTTAAGCCTATTATAGCTAGTAGTCGCGACTACTATAACTACCCGGTTTTTAACCCTTCTATATATGCTAAAAATCGCTATAAGACCCTTATTAAGTATAGGGATAAGGTAGTAAAGCTATGGAACGAGGGGATCTATCTAGTATAGATATTAACGATCTTATGCGCCCGCGGGGCGGAAAAAATCACTACCTCGCTACTTATTAAAAAGTAGAACTTAGTAGTAAAACCCCTATTAAGTAGCTCTTTAATAAGCTTAAAAATCACGATTAGTACTAGTATTATTACCTCTAGGATAAATAGGGCTATATTACTACTCTTTTTATTATACTATATAGCAGTATTAATCTTCTCTATTAATATCCCGACGTGTTATTAATAGATTTAATATATAAAACAAATCGCTTTAATATACTATTATTTAATGTTTATAGTATAACTAATAGTAGGCGCGCCTTCTAAGTTATATCCTGCTTTTTAAGTAGTAAAAAAGAGAGTAATTATTAGTAGGTAGTTAACGCGCTAGTAGAGTTATTAATAAAGTCGAATATTCCGCTGCTAAAAGTTATATATATAGATTGTGAGTTAGTACTTCTTCGAGCCCTTAATACTAGCCCGAAATTTCACTTTATCCTATACCTACTCTACTAGTAGTATATTAATCTTAATATACTAGCGAAGACTTAAAAATACTTCCTACTTACTATAAGAGAACCTAATAGTAGCGTTATAAGGCACCTAAAAGTCTAGGAATTTCTTAATGTATAGAATAATATCCTCTAAAGTTATATTACTAATACTTATTACTAGAGGCCTAAGAAGTTTTAGAAGGCTAGTTTCCCCGCTACTACTATTAACTATATAGTTAATACTTAGTTAGGACCGTGGTATAAAAAACTTATTAATTATTAGGTTAATAAATACTCCTACTTTAGCTATATTACTACCTCTATCGTTAAGTCGTCTCACGCTAGTATTAAATTACGCGTTTGCTACTATATTAGTAACCTTAAGAATATATTTAATAAGCTAGTACTATTTTAAGCTAGCTAGTAGGCTATAATTATAACTAAGGAAAGTTAATAATAGGTAAAGGTCCTCTCCTCCTCCTACTATACCCTCCTAAAGAATATCTAACGTTATATATACCTAAAAGCACTTATTATCCTCACTAGCGAGCTCTAAAAGCTAGTAATAAAGGGTAAAACTAGCTCCCTCTAGAAGCTAAAGTATAACTATAATCCCTACGGGTTTAAAAAGGCCTATAGGCTGCTATGCTACTATATACTTTACGACTTCCTTATTAATAATAAGTTAATACTACTCTTAAAGATCTATCCCTACTAGCTTTAGGTATGCCTACTACTCTACGATAATAAACTAATAATACTTAACCCGAGGGAAGTATAAGGTAAGGGCTGCCCTAAGTAATTAGAGAAGGCGCCTAACTAGTTAACTATATAAAACCCCTTATTATTTAAGTATAAGGTAGTAGTAGAAGAGGCTATTATAATACTACTGCTATTAACTATACTACTAGCGCTAGGTAAAGTAACTTTAACCTATAAAGTCCTCGAGGCTATTAAAACTTATAATAATTATAGCCCTAGTACTAAATACTAGTGAAGTTATATGCGCGCTACTACTAATAAGGGATTTAAAGTAGTTAAGTATACTTAGCCTCGCGGCGAGGCTAACGACCTAATCCTAGTCTCTAATACCCCCTTACTATAAAGCCCCTCCTCTAAGGGCTACCTAAAGCTACTAACGCCTATAAATAGTCTTTTATAGTTATTAAGATCTTAGACGTAGTCCGACGCCCTATAAGATCTAATTAATAATAAATATAACCTTAAAATAACTACGGAAGTTAAGGGGCTTATAGATATAAAGCTATAAGAGGCGGAGGCTATAGAGACTACTGCTATAGTTAAGGAGGCTGAACTATATTAAATTAAGTAATTAGAGGGTGTTATAGACTCTAAATAACTTTAATATAAGTCGCTATTTCTCACTACTTATTTATATATTATATATACCTACTTTAACCGCATTATTTAGGTCTAAATATGCTTACTTTAGCTACTTATTTAAATAATATTAAAACGCGTAAAATAGAAGGCTTTTTAATATAAATAAAATAACTAAATATAAGCCTCCTATTAGCCTAATAAGTCGACTGCTCTTTTCGCCAGTCGTCGGAGGCCTACGTGGCGCGCGCCTACTTGGCTATGGCTGGAGGGGTGCCGAATAGCCAGGATAGGGTGCCGAATATCCTGCCCCTTGAAGAAGGGGAGAGACGATAGCTAGGACTTATCGTAATGGCATACCAGAAAACCCTCAAATCAATGGGCATGAGTATCCGTAGACCAGCCAGAATGATCAAAGCTACTTGGTGAGGACTCGCGGGCCTAACCTGGGCCCGGACGTGGGCTTCAATTCGGATACGAATTTGAGTGGGACGATAAAAACTTCCCGTGACACATCTAAAAAAAGAAACCAACACTCAGGGGCTGAGGGAGGTCTTGACGTCCAATTTGTGGAACACCAATATGTGGAACTTTTTAGAGCTAGAAGTATATATCCTTGCCCCTAATAACCTAGCACCCTGTTTCACCCCCTCCTCCCTCCCCTAGTCTCTAATCCGCTTCTTCAGCGCTTCGAAGAACTTAGCATACCGCTTATCGTATAGCTAGTTAATCTTAGCTATATCCTCGGATATTAGCTATATTATACTTTCGAACTTTATCTTAATCTTATTAATTATCTTAAGTTATTCCTTTCTAAGGTATCTTTACTACTATATAACTTAAATTACTAGGAGATAGAAAGACCTCTATCTTTTGATTAGGGTAGTATTAAGAGGGTTATTAAACTAGTAGTTCTTTTAATACTTAGGGTAATTTATTATAAGAAGGGTATTAATAAGATATAGGCGTTAAGGTATCTTAGTAGCTTAGTTTAGATTAATTTAAGATACCTATAGTTTTATTACTATACTTAAGTACTTTAATAATTTATTTTATAACCTTAGATTACTTATAGAGGTTTATAGTATCCTATAGCTTATTCTAAGTCTTCTAGTTTAAGGTTTTAATTAAAATCGTTAAGGTAGTTAGTAACTACTACTAAGTTTTTATTTATTATTTAGTATAGAAAAGACCCCGTTTTTTGCGGATATAAAGGTTACTAAGTAAGAGGTCTTGACGTCTCGTGGCAGTTAAATTCGTGTGAGAAAGTGTTATTACCCCCACATGACTGAACATGGGTGGTGGAAGGCACTAGAAGACGTCCTGTGACAGGTAACGACACGACATCATCTTTCTGCATCCTGCCGTGGACCCGGCGGATGAAGCCAGCCTAACTCCAAGAGACAACAAGAGACAACCGGAGTTTCTAGTGCTATCTCGCCGCTCTAGTTCAAAGGTCGCAACTCCGGTGCAAAAAGGCTATTGATTGCGCCCATCCATTTCCCAGTACCCGACTCTCTGGATGAAGTGATACTGACGAAATTTAAAACGTGCGGCTCTGCTCTGGATATCTGTGCCGTGGAAAGTCTACCGCTGTAACAGTAACATCCCGGACACATCGCGGACGTCGCCGATCTACTCAGCGTATTGGATGCTTTACTAAGCGGGGACATCCCTCGCTCATCATACCTCACGCGCGTGCAGGGTCCTCCTGGATAAGCTTTTGGTGCGCGTCTCCAGGGTAGTTGACCAGGTTCTGTGTTGTTCACCGAGACGAGTCTGTCCTGTTACATCTCACTACCCCGTTGACAGAGAGACAGCAACAGCAGGTACATTCCGGATAAAATGCCGTCGTACTTAGTTGTACAGCATGCTTCCACTTACTTATAGAAGCTATAACACCCACTTCATCATACCCCATTAAGTGCGAGGTAACATCGGTACAAGGATATGCGGGATAATAGCGAATCATGTTGCAATCCAACTTATATCCTCTTATCTCTACACATCAAAAGCCATAAAAGGTGACAGTTTTGGAGAAATGTGGGTTGTAATACATATGTATCGACGTCATCTTGCACTCGATGGCGTAGTTGAGCACTTGCTTCTAGCAATGAAGCAATGACAACTCCTGTTAGGGGCCAGATTACTAGGTTGAGCTTAGCATAGACAATGATGCGCTACGTAATGAGGCTCTGACGAGATCTGGTTGAAATATCTAGTTAAAAGTTGTCCATTGCTTGATTTCAAGAGCCATTAACTATGCGCGACAGTCCGAGGTCAGTTCCCCTGGTTGAGCACCACATTCCAGGGACCAGCCGGAAATTGCAATGTGATCTACTAGCGGAAGTGGATGTCCTATCCTGAAACGTCCGTGCCAAGCTGCTCTTACTTAGTAACCTTTATGTCCGCAAAAAACGGGGTCTTTTCTACGCTGAATAATAGATAAAAACTTAGTAGTAGTTACTAACTACCTTAACGATTTTAATTAAAACCTTAAACTAAAAGACTTAGAATAAGCTATAAGATATTATAAACCTCTATAAGTAATCTAAGGTTATAAAATAAATCTTTAAAATACTTAAGTATAGTAATAAAACTATAGGTCTTTTAAATTAATCTAAACTAAGCTATTAAGATATCTTAATACCTATATTTTATTAATACCTTTCTTATAATAAATTACCCGAAGTATTAAAAGAACTACTAGTTTAACGACCCTCTTAATACTACCCTAATTAAAAGATAGAGGTCTTTCTATCTCCTAGTAATTTAAGTTATATAATAATAAAAATATTTTAAAAAGGAATAACTTAAGATAATTAATAAGATTAAGATAAAGTTTAAAAGTATAATATAGCTAATATCCGAGGATATAGCTAAGATTAACTAGCTATATAATAAGCGGCATGCATGCCGAGTTCTTCAAAGCGCTAAAGAAGCGGATTAGAGACTAGGGGAGGGAGGAGGGGGTGAGGGCGCTAGGTTATCAGGGGCAAGGATATATACTTCCAGCTCTAAAAAATTCCACACATTGGTGTTCCACAAATTGGTGCCAAGCTGCTCGCATCGCTCCATTCCAGGGGGCTTCATTGACAAATCGTCACCAGCAAAGCAGTCCGAAACGAGCCCGAGTACGAGATGGGCTGCCGCACTGGTGCAGGCGCAGGTACTTCTGGCCGTCTCTACCCGATTCCCACAGCCAACCCAATGATGAATCGGCGGAGCATCAATCCACGGTCCGGTTTGTACACCTCCTCCGGGGTTTCAAATGTTAGCGTGTGAATTGCCCCACGATACTATACCCAAACGGCGTAAGATTAGCGTGGTATTAGTACTTCTAAATTAGTATAATTTATATAGTATGGTTAGTAGTTAATACTATTACTACCTAACTTAATAACTAGTTATAATTAGAAGACTATTAAGTAAGCTAGCTCTTTTAACTATTCCTATAGGATCGAGTGCTACATAGCCTAAATTACTATATATAACTCTAGCTAATTAAGTTTCTATATATCGTAGTTATTATTAATAAAGTCCTTTATTTAAAACTATATATTCTTAGCAGGATTAAGATCTAGTAAGTATAGTAGCTACTTAAGGTTATTTAGAGCTATTTCTTATATAGCAGAGTTTGTTTCCTTAGCGTTATAATAGGGTGCGTTATCCTACTAAAATAATCTATACCTATTAAGGGCCTTACGATCAAAAGCCCTAATTATAGGTAGGATAAAAAAAATATACTTATATACTAAAATTCCGCCTTAGCTCTTCTCCTATATAAAGCCTAGGCCTTTTTAACCTCCTATAAAGTAGCCCTAAAATATCTAGCTATATAGCTTTCTTTAAAGTAGTATAAAAGTCTTAGGATCTTTAGTATTATAGATTATAATCTATCTCTTCTATATAGGGTTATTCGTAGCCTAAGTCTTATTAAAAAAGATTATATCTTCCTAGTCTTTAGGCTAAGGGTAGAGTCGTAGTTACTCTATAGTAAAGTTAACGCGTTATTATTTATTAGTATTAGTATGCTTAATTTGCTATAGCTAAATAATATAATAGTAGCCTAATACTTATAGGGTAGTAGTAAGGGTAGTTTCTCTATAAACTAAGAGAGAGGGAGGTAAAAAATAGTATAAATCGTACTAAGGGATCCTTCTATAAGACTTATCTTTAAGGAGCTACTCTTATAAGCGCTACTTTTATAGTATTTAAATCACGCCCTTCTAATACTTAGATTTTTATAGCATAAGTAGTATATTATTATAATAGGCTTACTAAACTTAGTAGTATATAAAGGGGGTTACTCTTATAATCTCCTTATATAACTAGTAGAGGTATTTATAGAAAGCGCGGATCTTAACCTTTTAATCCTACGTAAGTTTAGTATTATATAGTAGCTATTATTTTATAGGTATAGAAGGAGGGTTTAGAAGGTCTATAACTATAATTCAACGCATAGAGGGTAGGGCAGAGGGCGATATAGAGGGTAGGGTTAATAGCGATGTCGACGTTAACCCTATAGGTAGTAACGTTAAGGTTAGCGAGGTTACTATATTAGGCTATATTAGTAGTAGTAATAGTAGTTATAGTAGTAGAAAAAAAAACCCTTATCTTTAGCGTTAGTAGGTAGGCTTCGGCTTTTATTTTAGAAGTTACTTTCCTTAGAATCCCTTAGAAATTAGGCAAATAAAATAGAGTTATAACTTTAGGGAAAAATCCAGTTATTAGGTAGGGACTAGTGGGGCAATTCACTGCGCTAACATTTAAAACCCCGGAGGAGGTGTAATCTTATACGTGTATATAGGGTAAACCTAGGCTTAGCTGAATGTGGACGGGGGGAATCCGCACCGCCCTGTCTTCAAGGGTCAGCTGGTGTAAAAATCCAATTGGAAGGCCCACGTCAAACTAGGAAGTTGGATTGATCATTGGCGAATACATACGGTACGCTATACTCCTCCCTCCCCTTGCCTCTCTCCCCTATGGCAAGGCATTTTGTTGTTTCTACTCAGGGTTGGGAAAAAGTCAGTTAGTATTTAGTTAACTAATTAGTCTAACTAAATTAGTTAGACTAAAGTCAGCTATTTTTTTGACTAGACTAAACTAGGTTAGTATTAGTTACTAGCCTAATTAGTCTTAGTCTAGTCTAGTTAACTAATTAGTCAACTAGTTAGTTAATATAGTATTATAATAATTCTTTAATACATTTAGATTTAATAAAATTTAAGATTAAATAGTTATATATATTATAATAATAATAAAGTTGGAATCTTTTAAAAGATATAACGAGTTTTCCTATTTTTATAGCTTTAATATAAAGCTTTATATATATATATATATTAATAAAAGTATTAATACTTATTAAAGTTAATTATTATAATTATTAATCTTTAACTTTTATATAAGCTTTTTATTTATT
>JAVHLU010002947.1:0-14478 GCA_036785755.1 Colletotrichum ledebouriae
TTAGGGAACTTCTATAGCTTAGTAATAGCGCTCTAGGCTAAGCTCTTATATCCCTCTATATCGAGGTCTATAAATAAGCTTTTAATAAGCTACTTATATATAGGTTTATTTAGGTTAAAAACCTTTAGGTCCTTATATAGGGGAGTATTATAGTTAGGTAGCGCGGTATAGTAGCGTTAAAGGGTTTTAATATAAGGCTCTAGGAGCCTTCTAGTATTAAGTATAAGCGTAGTTATAGCCTTATAGCTATAGCTAGCTAGATATAACTTATTTAGTATATTAATAATAAAGTAGAGGGGGGGTATTAATTAATTTTAGGTTAGTTAGTTAGTATAGATTAGTCGGCTTAGCGCTTAGTTAGGTGCTATACTCGTATTAGTTAATTAATAGGGTTAGGGTAGTAGTAAGTTAAGATATTATACTTCTATCTCTAGAGAATAGATAAATAAATATAGAATAGTATTATAAATAGCGAATAAGCGAAGGTTAATATACTTTAATTACGCTATATTAAGTAGATTCTACGTTAGAGAAGGAGAAAGTCTAACTATAGGCTAGCGTAGCCCTAGAAGGCTAAAGAGTCGCTTAATAATCACGTGACCCGTAAGTCACGTGACTTATAAGTTATATAACCTGAAATTCAGGGAGGTCTAACTCAGCGCTATGATATATACCTACTACCCCTACTAGCGCACCTATTTTAGGAAATTAGTATAGACTTTATTACTAGACTACTACTAAGCTATTAGTATAAAGGTAGGGAGTATAACATAGTTCTCGTTATTATATACTAGATAACTAAGTTTACTATATTTATCCTAATAATAAAGTAGCTAATAGCTACTAAGTTAGCGCGGATTATCTATAAATAGGTAGAGTATTATTTTAATACCCTAAAGGGTATTATTAGTAACTAAGATAAGCTCCTTACTAGCTAATTTTAAGAGGAATTTTTAAGAGAGAGGGCTATTAAGCGCTACCTCTTTACTATATATTACCCCTAGACTAATAAGTAGTTTAAAAGGATATACTAGATATTAGAAAAATACCTATAAGTATACGCTAGTAACTCGCTATAAGAATAGGCTATCTAGTTACCTAAGGCTAAGTTTATATATAATAATAATTATTATAATACTACTAGCTACTCGCTAATAGAAGCCCTATATAGCTACTACTTATATTACGTAGAATATATAACCCCTATAAATAGGGTTATAATATAGGGCGTAAGGGAGCGAATTAAATATATCTTAAGGCTTTATAAGAGGGCCTAGGAATAGTAATAGAAGGCTACTAAGGCGTAAGCTAAGTATTATAATACGAGGTATAAGGAATAGACCTATTATTAGGGATAAGTTATTAGGCTATTAATAAAGAACTTCTAATTTAAGAATAAAAAACTAGCGCCTAGGTTTATATAAGTAGCTATTATAGAACTAATTAGCACGTAAGCTTATAGAGTTTATCTACTATTATAATACTAAAGGATATATAATATATTCTTAGTTACCTTACTAGAACTATAGGATAATTACTAAGTAAGTAATAAAAGCTTGCTTATATACCTAGAGCTTAAGGACGAGCTAGAGGAATAGGGGGTTAAAGAGATTATTATATAGTAAGGCGTTAGTAATAATATATAATATTTAGTTAAGTAAGTAGGTTAGCCTATAGAATATAATATATAAGAACCTATAGAGAACTTAGCGAATACGTACGAGGCTATTCGTAAGTTTAATAAATAATATAAGAAGGCTTATAAGAAGTAGGATAACTAGCTACTAAAACTACTATAATAGGTTAGTAATTATAAACTATAAGACTATAAAATAGAACTTAGTTTAGAAGTAAAATATTAATTAAATTAAGTAGCGAATTATTACTAAAGCTCTAGTAAAAAGGGGTATTATCCTATAAAAGGGAAAAAGAGCTAACTATCTAATTAGTTATTAACTTCTTAAGATAGCCACGGGGGTAACTACTATAACTACTATAACTATAAGTAGTACTACTACGACTACTATAATAACTAGTCGCCGAACTAGCGCTATTAGTATCCCTACTATCGCTACCTATAGGCTAACTACTAGCCGACTCGCTACTAGTACTACTAGCTAACTTACTACTAGCGCTACTACCTAACTCGCTACTAGAACTATTACTATTAGAGATAGTAATAATAACCTTAGCTCTCTTAGTCTTCTTTACTAACTCTTCGCTACTACTTTAGCTATACTTAGTAAGGGTATTAAGGTAAGAGGCGTGAGAGATAAGGTAAGTACTAATAATAATAATAAAGCAAGAGGGGATATTATTAGTAGTATACTTAGTAAGATTTTTCTAAAGCTCCTTATAAAACCTAGGGAAAAAGGTAATATTATACTTATAAGCGCGCTTAGGAACTAGCTTTATTAAAAGGTTATTAAGTAGGTAGTTAACCTTATTATAGAGGTAGTTAATAGGACTATTATTATAAATATATACTAGCTAGGTAGTATTTAAGTGCTAAAAAATATCGATATTATTATAAAAGGTACTAACCTAAAACCTAGTAGTTAGTAGGATATAATTAGTAAGGGAATAGCGAGTAATAGCCTATATAGACTAGGATATTAAGCGCGAGGTGCTTATAGATAGAAGTAAGCTCCTAGAGCTAAAGCTACTCTATATTATAGCTACTACTACTAGTAATAGGATTATAGATAAACTTAGTAATATATTTCTATACTACTAAATAATCGCTAAGTATAGCTAGAATATAATAATAATAAAGAGGAGTTAGAATACTATCGCGCTCCTAGATCTAAATCTAGTAGAATATATTCTAAGTTATCTAGGCTATGCTCTAAAGCTCCTAAGGGACCTAGGAAATATTAATATATAATAACCTATTAGTAAATTAGTAGAGACTTATAATAGTATATTTCTTCTTATTAAAGTTATAATAGATATACTTCTATATATACTTATTATATATATAGTAAAAGTAGATAATATCCTAATATATTTTATAAAGATAGCTAAGGTAAGGATAGCTACTATTAGTATTATTAATAAGATTACTAGAAAGGATCTTAGGATTATAGAGGTATTATATAAGAACTACGCTTATATATATAATATAAGATATTATAGAGAGCTATTAGTAAGTTACTAGAGAGGGATATAAGCGAGATTAGAAGAGAGAAGGGAAAGAACTTAATAATTATAATAAAAGCTTATAAAATAAGTACTAAAATAGGAGAGGTAGCTAGACAAAAAAAGATTATAAAGAGGAGAAATTCTAACTAAGTTAGAGACCTTAAAAAGAAGATACCTTTTTATATTTTAAGTTACTAAGTAATAAGGTAAAATAATTACTAGTTATATACTACTAAATAGTTATATAACTATTAGTAACTAATTAAAAAATAATAGTAATAATTAAAATTTAAGAATACTTATAACGCGCTAGGAAAACGAAAATACGTTATTTACTATAACTACTTAGATCTAGCGTAGAGGGTAAGAGTAAATAATATAATAAAGGTATAGAGAGGCCGCCCTATAGTTAGTAATAAGATCTATAATAATATAGAGCTATATTACCCTACTAGTACGCCTTAGGGATTAAAGCTTTAGAGGGGGGGGTAATTATAAGGAATAATAGTAGGTATAGGATATAGAGCTAACGCTATAAGCAAAATATTAGCGAATTAGTAGTAAATATATATCCTCTTAAGAAAACTCTATAAGCTAGAGACTTAGAAGGTTAAGTAATAGTTTAATATAACTACGTATACCTACGTTCTAGCATTCTAGCCTTTCCTAGTTTAGGCCTATAGCTATACTCTTATATAAACGTAGTTCGTAGGTCTATTAAGTATTCTTCTAGTATATCTAATCCTAGTATAATATTATCGCAGTAGGATCGGGTATCTATATCTTTAAATAATATATCTATCTATTATTATATATAGGCGTTACTATTCTTATAACTTATAATAGCGTATTTAAAACTATAGCATCTATCAGGGGTTATTACTATAAACGCACCCTTAGACTCGGGGTATAGTCACTATTAGTAGTAAAAGGCGCTTATATCTATAATAGTAATATATTTCCTATCTTTTATTATAGTAAATATATCCTCTTATAAACGAATTAGGTAGCTATTAGGTAGAGTAATCTTAAGCGCTCTAATATTAATAACTATATAGCCTTTACGTTTTCTACTAACGTCTCTCTAAACTATAAAAACTAGGAATAAAAATAGGACTTATTTAACTATCCTATAGATTTTATCTTATTATTATAGTTTACTAATAGTATCTTAGACTATTTTATATTCTACTACCCTAAGGTTATAGACTTTTCTTATCTTTAGTAATTTATCTTCCTAACCGGAGCATAGGGGTACTCGTAGCTATTAATCCTATAGTAAGTTTATAAAACCCTTATCTTTAAAGATATTAGTATACTTATCTAGTAGTAGTAGAAAAGAGTCGGCTTAGCTATCGACGTTATAGATAGTAATACCTTTAGGATATAGCTTTATAGTAGAGGTATCTAATACCTCGATAGGTTATAAGCCTAAAGATTAATTATAAAATATACTAGTTAGTACGTCGGCTACTATATTTACTATTAGTTCTAGCGTCTGATTTATTACTTCCTAGTAGTAGGCCTTTTTATCGATAGATATAAAAGTGCTAATCCTTATCTTATATAGGATAAAGATTAGTTTATTAGAATTATTAACTACGATAATATAGTTCGTAGTTATATCTATAATTATAATATATAATTCAAAACGGTTCGATAGTACGGGTTTAAATAGTAAATCTTCTATAGTATCTTATATATAATATATCACACTTAAGAGTTAGAATACTTATAGCAGTAATATAACTATAATAGCTAATCGTACTAGAGCTTTTATAAGTAGTCTAGTTCTTTACTAGTATTAGATAGGAATAGTAACTTAGTATAAATTAATAAATACTATAGACTTAAATAGCTATAAATCGAATTTCTCGTAGTAGAGGACGTCTAAGCTAATTAGTATCTCCGCTTATAAATTAGATACTAGGGATATTTTACGTTAAAAATAGGTATATATAGGCTAGCTATTAGCTATACCTTAGAGGTAGAAGGGGAAAATAATATATTAAATACTCTTATAATAATCTAAACCGATTCCTTAGATAACGAGTAGTTACGCTTATTTCTATATCTTAAGTTATAAGTAGCGTTGTTATAGCTATTTATAATTAATTAGCAAGTAACTATAACCTATATCGCTATAAACGTCTTCCTCCGCTTTATCCTTTAATAAAGTTATTATATTAATTCGTAAGTATATAGTCTTACGAGCTCTAAATCCCGTTCCTATATCCATAGCTATATCTATATTGAAAAATATTAATTAGTATTTTTATTTCTACTTTATTTAAAGCGTTATTAGTAGTCAGTAGGTCCTCTATTAGTTGTATAGTATTATTAGATCGTAGTTTTTTAAGCTTAAAATTAGCTCGGGGTTTATCTATATATTAGCTATATAACTATAGTCGAAGGTTAGTATAGTTAACTAACTATCCCGGACTATTTCTATTCTATTATTATCTTTAATATAGCGTAGTAGTATGCTATGCTCTTCTCTAAGGTAGTTAAAGAGTTTATTCCTAGATAGGAATTATTAGCCGTATTTCTTATAAGAATAGATACCTAGCGTAGCTATATAGAAGTAAGCTATATCTATAATATCGTTATATAGGACTAGATTATAATTATATATAAGTATATCCTCTTAGTTATTATAGTCGTATTGTAGTTCTATCTATCCTATAGGAGTATATCTAGGGTTACTATCCTAGTAATCTATTTCTCTAGGTTCTATATCGTAGTACTACGTAGAATATTACTATACGTCGTGGTCCTATTCTTATATATCTTTATTAGCTAAGTATATTATAGCTAGTTACCTAGGGCGTTAATTATTAGAGTTCTTATACTTATTATTAGATTATAGAGAGTTATTCGTAGTAGATAAAGTAGTATTTTAATTCCCTATAGGGGGACTTTATCGAGTTAGGTAGCCTTAATTCTATTAATTCTAGTTAGATCGTGCTTAAAATTAAGAGTATTATCTTATCTACTAATACTAGCTAGGGTAGGTATAGTTCTATGAGGTTTATCTATATAGCTAAGATTAATTATATCTATTTCTATAGCCTTAGTAGGGGCCTTAATAACTATTACTATAGTTCTATATATTATAGTTAGTTAGTCTTCTATCGTCCTAATAGATATTAAATTCAGGTCGCCTATTAGAATAAGGAGGTACTAGTCTATTACCTATATACCCTCTAGTATAAAAGGCTTAAGTAATAGTAGTAGGTAGTTATCTAGCGTTAATTATTAGTAGTAGGCGAGATTATTATAAGTACTTAGGGTAACGGTCTTTAGCTATATATATAAGGACGCTTTCTTATTTATTAACTTATTTAAAAAACTAGGCTAGTATAGTAGTAGATATAGGCTTCTATAGTTAGGCCTATATATCGCTATTAAAAGCCTTAAAAATTACTTTAAGCTAGGTAGCTAAATCTATAATTTCTACGTTATATGCGTTGCGAATTATAGTCTAAACGAATAGTCGGATAGAGAATTCACCTCCTAATAGGTACTATAGGGTAAGTCTTCTAGAATAAAAGCTTCTTAAAGTATCTAAAGAGTTTTACTTAAAGTATTATCTTAAATAGTTAATAATAGTATTAATAGAACCTACTAAGAGGCCCGCGCGTTTAAGATCTATTAATTTAGTAGTATATTACGTAAGAGCTATACTTAGTAAGTATAATAACTAAATTTCCTTAACTACGATCTCTCTATAAGTAGTCGCTAAATACTTTAGACGGTTAGTAAAGATATATATATTAGTATATATAGTATATTTAATACTAGATATAATACTATATTTAGATAGGTCTCTAGCTATAGGGTTAAAGTAGCCTACTTCCTTAGCTTTAATAGTATTAAAACTAGTACTATTATTAGAAGCTAGTAACTACTATTAGCTTTAGTTATATACTTCTAGAGTAGCTAAAACGGTTTATACTATCTAGGTAATAATTATATCAGGGAGTATAGCCTATATATTATTAAATAGCGATCCTCGTGGGGTATTATAAGCAGGGGTATTACTAGTTAATAGTCTATTATAGTAATAGTACTAATTATTATTATATCTATAAGGTCTCTCCTCGTTATTATATAGATCTTAATAACTAGTTTCTAGGTCTTAAGTATTATATAGTATAGTATATGAGAGGGTATCTATAAGTCCTATAGGGCTATTATTAAATAGTAGTAACGCTTAATATTAGAATATAAGTAGGTAGTAGTTACTATACTAGGTATAAAGGTAATATAAGAAGTTAGTTCTCGACGTTTAAGTAGTAAGGCCTAGGGGTAAGGGTATAGTTAGAAAAAGGCTCGGTAGTTATATTATAGTAAGTATAGCTTCGCTACTTACCCTCTTATATATCTATAGTAGGACGTATAGGGGGATTTAGTTAGGTTTATTTATATTAAAGTATACCTTAAACTAGCGAGGACTTAGATTAAATTTCTAGCGGATTTAAGCTATTTAATAGGAAAATTATCTTCTATAGTTTTCCCTTCTACTCTATCCTTATAGTTAATAGAGGTATTAGTTTCCTTAAGGATAGCTTAGGCTTAGGTAATATTACTATCTAAGACTTTCTATAGCGTTTTATAGTTAGGATAATTCTAATAGAACCTTAAAAATTATCTAGCTCTTAAGGGTATAAATAATATACTAAATTAAGGTTTATTAAGAGGGAGGATAATTAATTAGTAAGGTAGGTAGGGTATAGTTAACTAGTTAATTAAGGTTATTATTAGTAGTTCTAGTAGTCGTCTTATAACGCTAAGAAGGATATTAAGGTTTATAAACTATTATTAGATACCTAGTAGCTTATTTACCTAGTAGCTTACGCCTAGTAGATTATTTAAATAATAAATTTATACTAGTAGATCTTTTCTAGTCGTGCTACTAATTTGTTATAGGTATATATATATAAGTGAAGTTACTTATATTATCTACTTAGTGTATATAGTTACCTAAGTATATAGTTCCTTGTGGTACTACGGGTAGTGCTAACTGTGGCAATGTGACTTCTGTTTTACTGTTATCTCCCGTTTTTAAGCTTAATGATTACCTTAACGTGGATCTGGAAATAGACGTCGCCAATTCGCTGCACATCTCAGTCAAGCAACGATACGTATCGATGTATATGTCCAGCACGTACCATTTTGCGCTTCATAGCAGGGTTCCGAAGGTGCAAATGCTCGCTGCGCTTTTCTAGGCTTAGGTAAAGCAAAGCACTGCTTTTTTAGGCTAAAGCAAGCAGATCTCGCTAAGGTCTCTGATTAGTTAGCTAATATAGCCCTAAGCCTAACTAGGTAGGGTGGAGGTTAGTAGGAAGGTATAATTAATAATAGGTAGGTATAGGTAGGTATATAGGTAGGTGCGTATACTAACCCTATAGGTAAAGGGTATATAGGTCTAAATAACACTATAAAAGATATATTTAATAGATCTATATAATATAGTAGTTTATACTACGAGCTATAATTATTAGGCCTATTTATATATTTAAATCGTGAGAGTAGTAGTAGTTTTTTATACTTCTATAGTTATATAGGAGGGAAGTTCTATAGTTTTTAGATTTTTTTTCTAAGTAAGTAGTTATATTAGGCTAGATTAACTCTCTAGTTCCTAATTAGGTATAGGTTATAAGTAATATCGTGCTTTTATCGCTTTTTTAAGCTAATACAAAAGCACTACTTTTTTAGGCCAAAGCAGTAAAACTCGGAACCCTGCTTTATAGCGATTCGGCTGCTGCAAGGTAGTGTTCCGAAATTTCTGCTTTTTCTGAAAAAAGCAGTGCTTTTATATTAGCTAAAAAAACAAGTAGGAAAAAACTACTTATTTATAGCGCTAAGGCTAATTTAGATTACTAAAACTTATTCTAATCTAATATAACTACTTAACTTAAAAAAATTACTTAAGTTTTAAAACTTCTTATTTATATATCTAAATCTATGGCCTCTAGCCACTGCATAGTGATTTTACCTGCTTAAGTGCAATAGACCTTCTAACTCCGCGCCTCCTGATAATACATAGCCTTCGGTTACGTGATCGTAACTTTCCTAACTATAGCTATACTTATACGTACCTATAGCCTCACGATCTTTAACTTTATATTAATAATAACGTGGTTTTTAATTATTTAATAGACTACGAAACTATTAACTTTTCCTCTTGCGCACTACCCACGCTGCTAATACCGCCTCTATTACTGCTTCGTCTGCTAGAAGTCGTTAATATCTTTATAGTCCTCTTATTCGATCGGGTTAGCTAACGCCTTCGCTATGCTGTTATTAGCAACGCTCTCTCTATTAGTTAGCGCAAGCTATACTTACTAACGTTCCCCTAAGGGGCCTAGGCTACCTCTACCTTAATAGTGCAGAGGACCTGCTCGAAGAAGGGCTACTCTATAGGGTATATAACGACCTACCTAGCTTCTACTATTAAGTCTACTTACTTAGCTATAATATAATAGCGAGTATCCCCTCTAGGGGTATTAATAAAAGCCCTCTTAAGGGCTATATTAATAATACGCTCTCTATATATAACGGAGTAGTTAAAGAAGGAGCAGGTTTTATTAATTATATTAATACTAAACTCTCTAGTAAGCTCTCGTACGTTATTAGTATTAAAGGGTATACCTCGCGCAGGCTTAGTATTTTTATATATAGGGTTTAGTATTAATATAGTTAAGGATTTATTATAGGTTAGATAAGGAAGAAAGAGAGGTATAAAGCCCTACTCGTAGTAGCAGAGCTTCTTATGCTTCTAGCTATAAGAACCTCTTAGGAAAGACCTCTTTAGTTAAGGAGTTACCTCTTATATAGTAGTATTTATAGTACCTTTAGTACCTTACTAGAAGGTCGACCTTTTAGGTTAAGAAGTTATCTTATATAGTAGCTTTCGTAGCACCTTACTAGAAGGTTTAGCGAGGGCGTTGCTACGAGAGCCTTAGTAGCCCGTTTAGCTCTAATATAATTAGCCCCGGTGCGGCGCGCGTCCGACTCTATATAGTAATATTTAAAGGGTTTGCTTGCGAGTAGTAGGAATATATAGGGTTCCTATATTATTTTCCTTAACTAGTAGAGGGTATAGGTTAAAATACCTATATAGTATTTCCTAAATTATACCTGCGAACTGGGTGAATTTATTATAGTCTTTTTGCAAAGGGGCTGCGGCGTAATTCCGAGCTTAATAAGTCTCTTTTTATATTAGAGAAATAAATCTCTTTTATATTAAGGATATAAATCCTTTATATTAAGGATATATAAATCCCTTTTATATTAAGGAAGTAAATCCCTTTTATATTATTAAGGATATTAATTCTTTTTATTAAGGATATATAAATCCCTTTTTATATTAAGGAAGTAAACCTTAATATATTAAGGAAATAAATTCCATTAGAAAGGAAAACTCCTTTTTATTAAGGAAATAAAATCCTTTTTTTCTTTTATATTAAAGAAGGAAATCCCTTTTATATATTAAGAAAATAAATCCTTCTTTTATTAAGGAAATATATTCCTTTATTAATTATTATATATATTATTATTTTATTTTAAAGAGATAAGATCTCTTAAGGTTATTATAGTTATAAAAAATAGAAATCCTTATTATAGAGAATAAATCTCTAGTATTAAGAAAATAGATTCCTAGTATTATAGGAAATAGATTCCTAGTATTTATAGAAAATAAATCCCTAGTATTATAGGAAATAGATTCTAAAGAGAATAAGGAATAATTCCTTAAGATATTAAGGTATTCTTAGGGTAAATAAATCTCTAGTATAATAGAGAATAAACCCTTAAGATATTAAGATATTTCTAGAGTAAATAAATCTCTAGTATAATAGGGAATAAACCCTTGAGATATTAAAAAATAAGATATTAACCTTTTTCTTTTATTATAGAGAATAGTTCTCTAGTTATTATAAGAGATAAATCTCTAGTATTATAAAAGATAAATCTCTTATTTTATTTTATATAGGTTAAGTCTCTTGTTTTATAAGAGATAAATTCTTTGTTTTATAAGAGATAAATCTCTTTTATAATAGGGAATAAATCCCTTGGATATTAGGGAATACATCCGTTGAATATTAGGGAATAAATCCCTTAGATATTTATTAGAAGGGAGTAAATCCCTAGTATATTTATAATAAGGGAGTAAATCCCTAGAATATTAGGTCCTTATTATATCTCTAAAGTATTAAGGAATAATCCTCTTTATATAGAGAATAGACCTCTAAGGTATTAAGGAAAATAAATCCTTTATATATAGAGAGTAAATCTCTTAGGTATTAAGGAAAAATCCTTTATATAGAGAGTAAATCTCTTAGGTATTAAGAATTTCTCGGATATTTTTTAGATATTTCTCGGATATTTCTCGGGTTTATCTCGGATTTATTCGGGAGTTTCTCGGATTTATTTCCTAGATTCTTTCTTTAGTATATCCCTTATATTAATAGGTAGGGTATTAAGCTCGGAATTACGCCGCAGCCCCTTTATAAAAAGACTATAATAAATTCACCTAGTTTATAGGTATAATTCGGGAAATACTATATAGGTATTTTAACCTATACCCTCTACTAGTTAAGGAAAATAATATAGGAACCCTATATATTCCTACTACTTATAAGTAAACCCTTATATAAAGTTAGACGCGCGCTATATTAGGGCTAATTATATCGGAGCTAAACGGGCTACTAAGGCTCTTATAGCCTAGAAACGCCCTCGCTAAACCTTCTAGTAAGGTGCTATAAAAGCTACTATATAAGATAACTTCTTAACCTAAAAGGTCGACCTTCTAGTAAGGTACTAAAAGTACTATAAATATTACTATATAAGAGGTAACTCCTTAACTAAAGAGGTCTTTCCTAAGAGGTTCTTATAGCTAGAAGTATAAGAAGCTCTATTACTATAAGCAGGGCCTTATACCTCTCCCTCTTCCTTATCCCTTAACTATATTAATACTAGACCCTATATATAAAAACGCTAAACCTATATAAAGCACGCCTTTTAATATTAATAATATATAAGAGCTTACTAGAGAGTTTAGTATTAATATAATTAATAAAACCTACTCCTTTTTTAACTACTCCGTTATATATAGAGAGTATATTATTAATATAGCTCTTAAGAGGGCTCTTATTAATACCCCTAGAGGGGATACTTATTATTATATTATAGCTAAGTAAGTAGACTTAGTAGTAGAAGCTAGGCGGGTTATTATATACCCTATAGAGTAGCCTTTCTTCGAGCAGGTCCTCTATACTATTAAGGTAGAGGTAGCCTAGGCCCCTTAGGGGTCGGTGAGTATAGCTTATGCTAAATATAGAGAGCGTTACTAATAATAGTATAGTAAAGATAGTAATAACTTCTAGCGGATAAAGCGGTAATAGAGGCGGTATTAGTAGCGCGGGTAGTGCGTAAGAGGAAAGGTCGATAGTTTTATAATCTACCTATACTTAAATAATTAAAAACCACGTTATTATTAATATAAAGTTAAAGATCGTGAGGCTATCTAGTAGGGCACGTATAAGTGCGGCTATGGTTAGGAAAGTTACGATTACATAACCGAAGGCTATATATTATTAGGAGGCGCGGAGTTAGAAGGTCTGTTACACTTAAGCAGGTAAAATCACTATGTAGTAGCTAGAGGCTATAGGTAGGGTATACTTAGCTAGAGCTAGGCTTGTAACCTCTTAGGTTACGTAATCGTATAACGTCATAGTATATAAGGTAGCTTAGGTAATAAAGGGGTATTAAAAGAAGTATTATTTCAGCTTATTAACTAGTAACTAGCTAGGTAGGGGAGAGAGGAGTTATTTATACTTATTCTAGCCCTTCTAGAGGCTTCTATTACGTCATTATTTACACAATAGCTTACGTAGTAGATTGCGTAGATATTTAGCCTATTTAGGCTTAGTTATATATTAAAGTTATAGCTTAAACCCTTTTAGTTCTAGCTAGAAAGTTTATTAAAAATAAGGCTTTCTAGGACTTTCTAGACCTTTCTATCCACAGTACAGATAGTATAATTAATACTATAATATACTGTATTATATTATATAGTATATTATTAAGTATTATTATTTATTAAGTATTTTATAGGTCTTCTTTATATAGGGTTTTATAGGATATTTATATAATATCTTATAGTACTATTACCTCTAGGATAACTAAGGCTATATTACTACCCTCTTCGTCGCGCTACATAGCGGTATTAATCTTCTCTACTAATATCCTAACGTATTATTAATAGATTTAATATATAAAGCGAATCGGTTTAATATACTATTATTTAATATTTATAGTATAACTAATAGCAAGCGCGCCTTCTAAGTTATCTCCTATTTTTTAAGTAGTAGAAAAGAGAGTAATTATTAGTAAGTAGTTAATACGCTAGTAGAGCTACTAATAAATTTAAATATTCTACTACTAAAAGTTATATATATAAATCGTGAGTTAGCACTTCTTTAAGCCCTTAACGCTAGCTTGAAATTTTACTTTATCCTATACCTACTCTACTAGTAGTATATTAATCTTAATATACTAATAAAGACTTAAAAATAATTCCTACTTACTATAAGAGAACCTAATAGTAGTATTATAAAGTATTTAAAATTCTAGGAATTTCTTAACGCGTGGAATAAAGTCCTCTGAAGTTATACTACTAATATATATTACTAGAGACTAGGGAAGTTATAGAATAGTAGTTTCCTTACTACTACTATTAACTACGCTATTAATACTTAGCTAGCGCTATAGCATAAGAAGCTCATTAATTATTAGGTTAATAAATACTCCTACTTTAGCTATATTACTACCTCTATTATTAAATTTATAAGAATAGGTATATAGGTAGCAAAAGGGGCGGTAAAACAGCCTGAATAATAGATATTAATAGGCTGAGTAATATGGTGATGAAAGCTGATAAATTTGAGCATAAGGAGGTATTTTTCCCGGAATTAATTGATAGTATTATTGATGATATTGTTGATGATGTTGTTAATGATGTGGTTGTTATTTCTAAGTTATAAATCCTGCCCTCACGAAGTGAGGGGTAAGATATTCTGAAACGTAACTACAAAGTAGTAGCTTATTAAGTAGAAATCGCGCTCGGATCACTATGTGGTCTGTGCGTAACTTCTGTATATTTATAGCTATAAAGCTAAGGATTATAAATATATATATACATATAAGGTTATTGCTATTATTAGAATTTATATAGATTTTTAAAGTATTTATTCTATAAAGGAAATACTTTTATAGTTATTACTTTATGTTTTATAGTTATTAAAGTATTATTAAAGAGATATTATA
>JAVHLU010002948.1:0-14469 GCA_036785755.1 Colletotrichum ledebouriae
TTTTCCTTAACTAGTAGAGGGTATAGGTTAAAATACCTATATAGTATTTCCCGAATTATACCTACGAACTAGGTAAATTTATTATAGTCTTTTTGCGAAGGGGCTGCGGCGTAATTCCGAGCTTAATTATTAGTAAATAATTATGAGTTAGTTATCTATACTTATATAAGCCTTACTTTAAATATATTAAGTAGTTTTATATATTTCTCTATATAGTAGTAGCCTTTAAATATATCTATAATAGTTAGCTAAATATTATTTAAGGCCTTTATAAGTAATAGCTATAATACTTATTTTTATAGCTAGCTTAAAGAAAGTATACTTAGTTTAAATAAGTAATATATAGAACTTATTAGGATATTACTTAAGGGCTATTATAAAGTTTATAATAATTAAATAGTTAATAGGTTTTAAAAAGTTAGACTTAAAACCTTTTTTAACTTTATAATTAGAAAGTAGCTTATAGGGTATTATTATTAGAAAAGCTTATTAACTCTTTAGGATATTCCTTAGTTAAAGAAATCTTTAAGGTTTATATCTCTTAGGGATATAAACTAGTCAAGGGAAATAGTAAAGAGTTAATATCTCTTATTAATATTCCCTAGTTAAGAGAAAAGGGGAGTTTAGAGGTTTTTAATAATATATAATACCTATAGGTATTAACTACTAAGATACTACTTTATATATACTTAATAAAGTTAGCTATTTATATAGTTAAGTACCTTCCTTAATTATAAGGAATATCCCTAGTTATAGGGGGATATAGCTAATATTAAGGTTATATTACTAATTAATATAGTTTATATAATAAGTAGAAAGAAATAAGTAAAAGGTCTATAATATTTTCAAGGTTTTCTCCTTAAAAATAAGAAGCCCTTTTATAAAGGTTTACTGCGTTTAGGTACGTTTAACGCGTTAGTTACGTTAAGCGCCCTTAGGCGGGATAACTACGCTAAGCGCCTTTAGTATTAAGGGGTATTAAGAGAGAACTATATTTTATATTAGGTATAAATTATTTAAATATATAATGTATTTATTTAGCTTAATTAATACCCCTACTAGCTTCTATTAGTATATTAATAATACCCTATAAGACTTCCTTAATAACTTTATTACTATTTATATAGATAATATATTTATTTACTCTAATAGAATAAAAGAGGATTATAAGAGGAAGGTTTAGGAGGTCCTCTAGAAGCTAGTAGATATAAGGCTAAACCTTAACTTTATAAAGTATAAGTTCTTAATTAAGAGAGTAAAATATATAAGTATTATTAATATAATAAGAGAGGGTCTTTCTTATAACCCTAAGAAACTCTAAGTAATTACTAAGTAATTACCCCCTATCTCTTTAAAAGGAGTCTAGAGCTTCCTAGGGTTTATAAATTATTATAATATATTTATACTAGAGTATAGGGATATTAGTAAATTACTTATACTATTTACTAGGAAGAATATAACATTCTAATAGGGAGATAACTAAGAATAAGCTTTCTTATAGCTTAAGTAGCTCTTTAATACTTAGCTAGTATAACGACCTGCTAAACTTCCGCTGCTAAGTTTGCTTGCTTAGCTCTAATGCTATCGCGCCTTATAGAGTCCCCTATAGGGGTATTAAGGTGAGCCCTCTTAAGGGTTATACTAATAATACGCTCTCTATATATAGCAGAGTAGTTAATAAAAGAGCGGGTTTTATTAATTATATTAAGGTTAAACTCTCTAGCGACCCCCTCTATATAATTTATACTAAAGGGCGTGCCTCGCTTAGGCTTAGTATATTTATATATAGGGTCTAGTGCTAATATAGTTAAGGGATAAGGATAAGGAAGAGGGAGAGGTATAAAGCCCTACTTATAATAGAGCTTCCTATACTTCTAGCTATAAGAACCTCTTAGGAAAGACCTCTTTAGTTACGGAGTTACCTCTCGTATAGTAGCGTTTACCTTACTAGAAGGTCGACCTTTTAGGTTAAGGAGTTATCTTATATAGTAGCTTTCGTAGCACCTTTAGTACCTTACTAGAAGGTCGACCTTTTAGGTTAAGGAGTTATCTTATATAGTAGCTTTATTATAAGAGCCTTAGTAGCCTATTTAGCTCTAATATAATTAGCCCTAGTATAGCGCGCGTCCGATTTTATAATATTTAGAGGGTTTGCTTGCGAGTAGTAGGAATATATAGGGTTCCTATATTATTTTCCTTAACTAGTAGAGGGTATAAGTTAAAATACCTATATAGTATTTCCTAAATTATACCTACGAACTAGGTGAATTTGTTATAGTCTTTTTGCAAAGGAGCTAGAGCGTAATTCCGAGCTTAATACTTAGCTAGTATTTTATTAATTTAATTTAAAAGATAAGATTATTATTAAACCTATTTATTTAGGACTTATATTAAGAGGGGTATTCTTATAAGTTAATCTAGAGGATACCTAGTATCTTATAGTATTCTACTTATAGAAGCTCTTACTTATAGAGTATAACTACTTTATTTATAATAAGGAGCTCCTAGTAGTTCCTTCTTATTTATATATATAAAAAGAGTAGAGCTATATAATATAATTACTTGTAAGGTATTAATTAACTATTAGAAGCTTAAATACTTTATAAAGAAGTAGCGCTTTATAGAGCGCTAGAGCTAGTAAGTAGAGGAGCTATTCTAGTATAATTTTATTATTAAATACTACTCTAATAAGGAAGTAATAGCTTCTAATACCCTCTCTTAGAGAGAATAAGATATATTATAAGGGTAGGATAATAAGTAGAAGTAGGGGAGGGTCTTATAGCTAATACTAGACTATACCTACCCCTATAAGGACCCTATAGCTAGTTCCTTAGTAAAGAGAATTTAGAAAGGCTATACTAATATCCTAGATGTTATAGTCTTTAATAGTAACCCTAAACTATAAGCGCTATAGCTAGAAACTATAAAGAAAAATATAATATATAAGGCTATATATTATATAGTTACTTACTAGCTTTAAAGCTTCTTATTAGATATAAAAGGTAAGGTTTAAATTAGTAAGTATAATATTAATATCTAGAGGAGGCTAATATTTAGAGGGAGGTTATAAATACTTTATAAGGAGGATAATAATAACTTACTAAGGGAGCTTTATATAAAGATTATTTAATAGAGCTATAACTTAAGTATAACTACTTACCTAGGCTATAATAATATACTAGAAGTAATAAGCTAGTAGTTCTACTAGCTAGGATAATTATAAATAATATAGAGATTTATAAGGAATTATAATATCTATAGAGGGATATATATCGATAGGGAAGCTAAGAGGGGTTTCCTAAAGCCCCTACTAATCCCTACCTAGTTATACTTAGACCTCTTAATAGACTTTATTATAAACCTATTACTTATAAAAGATAATACTAGCTAGAAATTTATAAGTTATAATAAATAAGCTAGGTAAGTTAGTAATATTAGAGGAGATAAGTACTATAGAGGTAGAAGCTTATACCTATTAGTACCTTACCTCCTATTTCTAGTTCTATAGGTTTCTATATAATATTATTAGTAATTAAGAGTCTAATTAAATAAGCTACTTCTAGGCCAAATTCTACTACCTTACTAATATAAAGAGATTATTAAGTACTATATATTACTTATAGATTAATAGTAATACTAAGAGATAGAACTAGGAGATATAAGCTATTTTATAGGTATTTATAACCTAAGTATAGAATAACTAGGGGTAGCTCCTACTTACTACTTAACTAGTACTCTATAATAAGGTTAGTAATATAACTAGGCTCTTACTATTCTTCTTAGAATATAGGTATTATACTAACCCTATACCTATTATAAATAATATAATATAAGAAAACCCCTCTAGGGATATAATAACTACCCTCCTAATAATAAAACTATAAGAAGTAGTAGACTTCATTTAAATAAGTATTATAATAGCTTAGTGGGCTCTAGCTACTGCATGGTGATTTTACCTGCTTAAGTGTAATAGACCTTCTAACTCCGCGCCTCCTAATAATATATAGCCTTCGGTCACGTGATCCTTTCCTAACTATAGCTATACTTATACGTGCCTATAGCCTCACGATCTTTAACTTTATATTAACTTTTAATTATTTAATAAACTATGAAACTATCGACTTATCCTCTCGCGCACTACCCGCGCTGCTATTAAATACCGCTTCTGTTACCGCTTCGTCTGCTAGAAGTCGTTACTATTTTTACTATGTTATTATTAGTAATACTCTCTCTATATTATAGTTAGTATAAGCTATACCTACTAATATTCCCCTAATAGGCCTAGGCTGCCTAGGCTACCTCTACCTTAGTAATATAGAGGACCTGCTCGAAGAAGGGCTACTCTATAGGGTATATATTAACCTACTAAACTTCTACTACTAAGTTTATTTACTTAGCTCTAATACTATTATACCTTATAGAGTTCCCTATAGGGGTATTAAGATAAGCCCTCTTAAGGGCTATATTAATACTACGCTCTCTATATATAGTAAAGTAGTTAATAAAGGAGCGGGTTTTATTAATTATATTAAGGCTAAACTCTCTAGTAATCCCCTCTATATTATTTATACTAAAGAGCGTTCTATACTTAGGCTTAGTATATTTATATATAGGGTTTAGTACTAATATAGTTAAGGGATAAGGATAGAAGAGGGAGAGGTATAAGGCCCTGCTTATAGTAGAGCTTCTTATACTTCTAGCTATAAGAACCTCTTAGGAAAGACCTCTTTAGTTAAGAAGTTACCTCTTATATAGTAGTATTTATAATACCTTACTAGAAGGTTAATCTTTTAGGTTAAGGAGTTATCTTATATAGTAGCTTTTATAGTACTTTTAGTACTTTACTAGAAGGTTAATCTTTTAGGTTAAGGAGTTATCTTATATAGTAGCTTTTGTAATACCTTACTAGAAGGTTTAGCGAGGGCGTTACTATAAGAGCCTTAGTAGCCTATTTAGCTCTAATATAATTAGCCCTAGTATAGCGCCCGTCTAACTTTATATATAGGTTTACTTATAAGTAGTAAGAATATATAGGGTTCTTATATTATTTTCCTTAACTAATAGAAGGTATAGGTTAGAATACCTATATAGTATTTCCCGAATTATGCTTGCGAACTAGGTGAATTTATTATAGTCCTTTTGCGAAGGGGCTGCGGCGTAATTCCGAGCTCAATAGTTATAAGAGTCTATCTATAATATATTAATCGTATTTAGCTCTAATATAATTAGCCCTAGTATAGCGCCCGTCTAACTTTATATATAGGTTTACTTATAAGTAGTAAGAATATATAGGGTTCTTATATTATTTTTCTTAACCAATAGAGGGTATAGGTTAGAATACCTATATAGTATTTCCCGAATTATGCTTGCGAACTAGGTGAATTTATTATAGTCCTTTTGCGAAGGGGCTGCAGCGTAATTCCGAACTTAATAATAGCTTAGTAATATAATAAAGAGAATATAAACTAGTATAAGATACCTATAGAGGAGTACTAAGTAAGTAATAAGGTTTAGCTTTTAATAGCTAACTATAGGAGCCCTAGGCCTAGTAAGAAGCTATTATAGTTATATTATAAATATATTATAATAGGAGTCCTAAGCTTATATATTATTAAGTTAGATATATTTATAAATATCTACCCGAGGGTCTATGTAAACCTCCTCTAGAGGGTACTACAAGACCCCTTACCTACTTAGATAAGGATAGATCCCTAGCTACTATTAATTATAGCTAATAATAATAAGTTTAAGTAGGGCCTCTAGCCACTGCATAGTGATTTTACCTGCTTAAGTGCAATAGGCCTTCTAACTCCGCGCCTCCTGATAATATATAGCCTTCGGTTATATGATCGTAACTTTCCTAACTATAGCCGCACTTATATATTCCCTACTAGATAGCCTCACGATCTTTAACTTTATATTAATAATAACGTAGTTTTTAATTATTTAAACTATAATACTATTAACTTTTCCTCTCGCGCACTACCCGCGCTGCTAATACTACCTCTATTACCGCTTCGTCCGCTAGTAGTCCTCTTATTTAATCGGGTTAGCTAACGCCTTCGTAGCTATACTATTATTAGTAACGCTCTCTCTATATTAAAGCAGTTAGCATAAGCTATACTTACTAATATTTAAGCCCTAAGGGGCCTAGGCTACCTCTACCTTAATAATACAGAGGACCTACTTAAAGAAGGGCTACTCTATAGGGTATATAACGACCCGCCTAGCTTCTATTACTAAGTCTACTTACTTAGCTATAATATAATAATAAATATCCCCTCTAGGGGTATTAATAAGAGCCCTCTTAAGTGTTATATTAATAATATGCTCTCTATATATAATAGAGTAATTAAAGAAAGAGTAGGTTTTATTAATTATATTAATATTAAACTCTCTAGTAAGCTCTTATATATTATTAGTATTAAAGGGTATACCTTGCGCGGGCTTAGTATTTTTATATATAGGGTCTAGTATTAATATAGTTAAGGGATAAGGATAAAGAAGAAGGAGAGGTATAAAGCCTTACTTATAGTAGTAGAGCTTCTTATACCTCTAGCTATAAGAACCTCTTAGGAAAGACCTCTTTAGTTAAGGAGTTACCTCTTATATAGTAATATTTATAATACCTTGCTAGAAGGTTAACCTTTTAGGTTAAAGAGTTATCTTATATAGTAGCTTTCGTAGCACCTTGCTAGAAGGTTTAGCGAGGGCGTTTCTAGGCTATAAGAGCCTTAGTAGCCTATTTAGCTCTAATATAATTAGCCCTAGTATAGCGCGCATCTAACTTTATACGAGGGTTTACTTACGAGTAGTAGGAATATATAGGGTTCCTATATTATTTTCCTTAACTAGTAGAAGGTATAGGTTAAAATACTTATATAGTATTTCCTAAATTATACTTGCGAACTAGGTGAATTTGTTATAGTCTTTTTGCGAAGGGGCTGCGGCGTAATTCCGAGCTCAATAAGTTTAAGTAGTATATAGAGGAGATATATAGTATAGTAGAAGGTAGTTAGGCGAGGGTAGAAGCATAAGGTCTTAGTTAAGTAGGAGGGGTATATAGAGCTTACCTAGGAGCTTATAGAAGCTATTATAGAGACTACTATAATAAATAAGTATAACGCTTTATATAAGCTAGTTATAAATGGTAATAGTAACCTAGCCTATACCTAGGGGAGGACTAGCTAGAAAGGGGGATAATATTATAAGCTATACTCAGGTTAAGCTTACTTAGGCTTCTACCTAGGTTTATTACCTTAGGGAGCTACTTAGGGCTTACTTAGGGCTTACCTAGTAGTTCCCTATAAACTAGTAAAATCTCTACTAGAGAGGAAAACTTCCCCTTTTCCTCTTTAGCTTAAATAAATAGTATTATAGTAACCTCTTATTAAATAAACTCAGGTCTAACCCCTTGTAATTACTAGCTTATTATAGAGCCTAAACTGTAGAGCTTTATACTTATAGGAGCTATATTAGGTATAGAATATTATTAAGTCTTCTAAGTTAGAGTAGATATAAATTTAATAGAATACTTCATAGATATTAATTTTTATAAATAACTTAGCTTAGCTAATTTAGCTTAGTATCTTATTAATTAGAAGTAATAAGTACTAGTTCTTCTTAATAAGCTTATTTAGTTTTTAGCAGTTAATATAGAATTATGAGTAGCTATTAGCCCTTTGAACGAATAGTATTAGAGATATAAATAGAGTATTACCTAGTACTATAAAGCTCTTTTTTCAATTCTTAAGGAGGTATTATTAAGTAGCCTTAAGCTCTAGTAAGAACTATTAATATAATAGGTAAAAGATTAGCTACTCTTTTATACCTAGCTCTAGTTTAATTTAGTAACTATAAGGGTAGTAAAAAGGTAATATATCACTAGTAGTCTTATTAAAATAATCTTTCTAATCCTAGAGGTATAATAAGAGTCTCTTACTAATTAAGCGCTAGTTTTTAGCTTTATTAACCTTAAGTAGGCTTATACCTTTCTCTTCTTCCTCTTACCTATTAGTAATTATTAGGTTAAGCTTATATAGTAATATAAAGCTTAGGTTAATATTAGTATACTTTAGGTTCCTCTTAAATCTTATAGCGCTAATAAGCGCTATATTAAGGTTCTTCTTTACTTATTAAGCCTCTAAGCTAACGGGTCTAGGCTTTAGATATAGTATTAGCTAAATCTAATTAGCTATTAGTACTCCTTTTAATACGATATTTATCTTCTATAAGTTATTACTATATCCTAAGTCCTTAGGCGCGTAGCTTTACTATAGGATCTTTATAGGGGTCTTTATCTTACTTCTTATAACCTTCTAAGTATTATAAAGCTATTCCTTAGCTTTTAATATAGCTTAATAGCGCTCTATATTAAGTTAATATTTAATATTAATTTTAATAGGTTAAAAGAGGTTCTTAGTATCCTATATAATTATTCAAGGGAGGTTTTAGGTTATAAGGGTATTACTTAGCTAGTATAAGTACTAATAATATATATCTATACTAATATTATAATAATTAAACTATAAGTAGCTAAAGATAAGGTTATATCTCCCTATATTAAGTTAGAAAAGGGGTATTTATATTAGTTCTTAGTAGTCTACTTATATATAGATTATTTATACCTTAGTTATAATATTTAATAGCTTACTATTAAACCTAGTAGCTAGGATAAGGCGCTATAACTTATTATATCTAGTATAATAAAGGTCCCTTAGTATCACGGCGCTGAGTTAGACCTCCCTGAATTTCAGGTCACGTGACTTGCGGGTTATATAATTACTAAGCAACTCTTTAGCCTTCCGAGGCTGCGCTAGCCTATAGTTAGACTTTCTCCTTCTCTAATATAGAATCTACTTAATATAGTATAATTAAAGTATATTAACCTTCGCCTATTTACTACTTATAATACTATTCTACGTTTATCTATCTATTCTCTAGAGATAGAAGTATAATATCTTAACTTACTACTACCCTAACCCTATTAATTAACTAATATAAGTATAGCACCTAACTAAGCGCTAAGCTAATTAATCTATACTAACTAACCGACTTAAAATTAATTAATACCCCCCCTCTACTTTATTATTAATATATTAAACGAGTTATAACTAGCTAGCTATAGTTATAAGGCTATAACTACGCTTATGCTTAATACTAGAAGGCTCCTAGAGCTTTATATTAAAACCCTTTAACGCTACTATATTACGCTATCTAACTATAATACTCCCCTATACGAGGACCTAAAGGTTTTTAACCCAAATAAACCTATATATAAGCAGCTTATTAAAGGCCTATTTATAAACCTTAATACGGAGGGATATAAGAGCTTAGCCCGGAGCACTATTACTAAGCTATAGAAGTTCCCTAACCTCCTTATTATTAACTATAATTACCTAAGTAAGGGCTAGAAGATTACCCTTACCCTTAATAATATAATATAGCTATTTTAGAATAACCCCGATTTAACCCTTACTTAGATTTAAGACTAGCTTATAAAAAGGGCTACTTAAGGTACTAAGTCTTAAGCCTTATATACTAGATATATTACTAGTAGTAATAACCTTTATATACTATATAATATAGCTCTATACTTAGAATATAAAAATCAAGAGCTCTAGGAGCGCTTAGAGGATACCTATGCTACTATTAATAACGCTAAGTAATCCGCTACGCTTAAGTATTACTAAGAGGAGCGTAATTAGGCCTAATAGAATACTACTACTATTATAGAGGAGCGTAATAAAGCAAGGGATACTAATAAAGCCCTACTTTAGCGTTTTAAATACGATATAACTACTATAACCCCCCCTATAAGCCCTCCCTCTAGTAATTATAGCGCTATACTTTAGGCGATCCTTAACTAAATAACGCACCTCGAGAGTTAGGTCTGCTCTAGCTTACTTATATTAACTACTAGCTATAGTAATACCCGCCTTACTAAGATACCTAAAGTCCCTATCTTTATAAGTACTAAGGGTACTAATCCTAAGCACCTGAAGTTTAATACCTAGCTTTTTTATATTAAGATATACCTTAATAATAGGGAGTATTATAGTAAATCCTAACGCTTTAAGTATATACTCTTATACCTTAGAGGAACTACTTATAATATTCTATCCCCTTTCCTCTTAGGTAACCCCTTTTAAATTACTATAGTAGAATAGCTTATTAAAGAGCTAAAGGGTATCTTTATAAACCTAGTTTAGTATAATAAGGCCTAAATAAAGCTTAACGCTCTTACTATCTTATTTAAGGATATTTAAGTTAAGCGAGTAACCTTTACTAAACTCGCCTATAAGACTAAGCTCTTAGAATCTTAGTAGCGCTAGAAGTTCTATAAGAAGTTACCTACCTCCCTCTAGAATTAGTACTCTATTTATTATATAAATAGCGCTCTTAACTTCTAGGACTATACTACCTAGGTCTATACTATAGCTTATATTATAGCGCCTCCTAATACTTATTTAGCTAACTAAACTACTATACGAGGCCCTACCCTAGTAGCCCGCGCTAAACCTTCTAGTAGAGGGAACCCTCGTGCTTAAGCCTATACTAACTAAGGCTATATCCCTAAGGCTTTATATAAGAAGCTCTATAACTAGGGCGCCTACTTTATCTATAGTAATACTAGCTATACCTCGCGGGATTACCCCTATAAGAGGGCTAGAGCTATTATAAGTATTACTAAGCCTACTAAGGCTACTAAGGCTACTAGTAATAACTTAGAGCTAGTAGAAAACTAGAGCCCCTAGTAAAGATAGACTCCCTATTAGGGGAGATCTAAAGAGATTAGCGATTAGTAATAGTATCTATTAACTTATAATAACTAGTTAGTAGTAAGCTACTAGAGAAAGAGTTAATCCTAGTCTATAATAGATATAATATTCGCCTTAAGGCCTTTCTTAATACTAGAGTAAATAGCTACGCTTTTATAAATACTTATATAACCCCCTTATTAAGGGAATTTTACTATACTAAACGTAATAAGCTATAGCACCCTATTCTAGCTACTAGTTTAAATAGAGAGCTATTAGATATTATAACTAAGGTATAGATAACTTATATATAAGTAGACTACTAAGAATTAATATAAATACCCCTACTCTAACTTAATACTAGGAGATATAACCTTATCCTTAGCTACTTATAGTTTAATTACTATAATATTAGCATAGATATGCGCTATTAGCGCTTATACTAGCTAAGGAATACCCCTGCAGCCTGGGACCTCCCCTAAATAATTATATAAGACGCTAAGGACCTCCTCCGACCTACTAAAATTAATATAGAGTATTAACTTAATACTAAACGCTACTAAGCTGCGTTTTAAGCTAAGGAATAGCTATATAACGCCTAGAAAGCTATAGTTAAGTAAGATAAAAGCCCCTATAAGAATTCTATAACGAAGTAGCGCGCCTAGGGACTTAGGATATAATAATAACTTATAGAAGATAAATATAGTATTAAAGGGAGTATTAACTATAAGTTAGACCTAGCTTATATAGCATTAGAAGCTTAAACCGCTTACCCTTAAGGCCTAGTAAGTAAGGAGAAATCTTAATATAGCGCTTATTAGTACTATAGGGTTTAAGAGGAACCTAAGATATACTAATATTAAATTAGGTTTTATATCGCTATATAAGCTTAATTTAATAATTATAGATAAGCGAGAGGAAGAAGAAAGAGATATTAGCTTACTAGAGGTTAATAAAGCTAAATAACTAGTTAAGGAGAGACTCCCCCCCTATTTTTAGGGCTAGAGGGATTACTTTAGTAAGATAGCTAGTAACGCCTTACCTCCCTACTACTCTTATAACTACTAGATTAAACTAAAGCCTAGTATAAAAGAGTAGCTAACTTTCTACCTGCTATATAAGTAATCCTTACTAGAACTCGAGGCTACCTAATAATATCTCCTTAAGAACCTAAAAAAGGGCTTTATAATATTAAGTAATACTCTATTTATATCTCTAATACTATTTATTTAAAAAGCTAATAGATACTTAAGGTTTTATATCGACTTTTAAAAGCTAAATAGATTTACTAAGAAGGACTAGTACCCGCTACCCTTAATTAATAAAACACTAAGTTAAATTAGCTAAGCTAGGTTATTTATAAAGATTAATATCTACTAAGCGTTTTACTAAATCCGTATTTACTCTAACTTAGAGGACTTAATAACGTTCTATACCTACTATAGCTCCTATAAGTATAAGGTTCTGCCCTTTAGGCTCTATAATAGCCCGGCGATGTACTAATAGTATATAAACGATATACTTATAGAGTACCTAGACGACTTCTATATAGCGTATATAGGTAATATCCTAGTTTACTTAGAGGACCCCCTCTAGCACGAAGAATACGTTAGAAAGGTCCTTAATTAGCTATACTAAGTAGGGCTTTAAGCTAATATTAAGAAGTGCGAATTTAGTATAACTATAACGCGCTACCTTAGGTTTATTATTATAACTAAAGGGATTAGTCCTAACCCTAAGAAGGTTTCTATAGTAAGGGACTAGTAGCTACTAACTATAATACGTAGCGTTTAGTCTTTCTTAGGGTTCTATAACTTCTACTACTAATTTATTATAAATTATAGGAAGATCGCTAGGCTACTTACTAAACTTATAGCTAAAAGCGCCCGATTTAACTTTAATAGTAATTATATAGTAGTATTTATAACGCTAAAAGAGGCCCTAATATTAGCCCCTATCCTACGCTACTAGAAGCCTAAATTACTTACCCGGGTTAAGATAGACGCCTCTAACTTAGTTTATACTACTACCCTCCTCTAATAATAAACTAATAATAGCTTATAGCACCTTATAGCCTATTTCTTAAAGATAATATTACTAATAGAGATAAACTACCCTATTTATAACTACGAGATAATAGTACTTATTCTAGCGCTAGAGGAGTAAAGGGCCGAACTCTCTATAGCTATTTAGTATTTCGAGGTTATTATAAACTACTAACTACTACTCTACTTTATAACTAAGTAGCTCCTAAATATCTACTAAGCCTACTAGTTAGATATCTTAGCTAGTTTTAACTTCTATATCTAATACTACCTAGGGCGTGAAAATATACTAGCTAACGCCCTCTTATAGAAGAATAAAGACCTCTAAATATAATAAGCTATCTATAAGTCTAACTATACCTAGGTATTATTACTACCTACCTACCTATCCCTAGAGGTAATAAGCGAACTATACTAACTACTTAAATCTGCTTTAAGTCGCCCTATAGCGACTATTAACGCTCTAGAGCTAGAGGATAAGTTAAAAGGTTACCTCCTAGTTAAGTATATCCTCTAGTTAAACTATAAACCTAATATATTATTGCTTTAGTTACTAAAAGTACTTATAGTTACTAAAAAAGAACGCTAGAGAATATAAGAAGGGCTCTTAACTATAGATAGGAAGCTTATAGTACTAGAGGAAGAAGACCTACGCATAAGGTTAATCTATAAAGCTTATATTTAGAAGCTTATAACATACCTAGGTTAGAATAAGACTATTAAACTCCTAAAGGAACGCTACTATTAGCCCCGCCTAACTACTAATATTAAGTAGTATATTTATAACTACTATACTTACTACTAAGTATAGAAGCTAAGAGATAAGCCTCTAAGCGAGTTAAGACCCCTGCTAATACTAGACTACCCTTAGGAGTATATTATAATAGATTTTATATCCTACCTACTTAACTACTATAAGTATAATAATATATTCGTTATAGTATACCGCCTCTTAAAGAAGATAGTCTCCCTCCCTTATTATAAGACTATTATAGCGCGGGACCTTATATAGTTATACTATACTTATATCTTCTAGTATAGCCTCTGGCCACTGCATAGTGATTTTACCTGCTCAAGTGCAATAGACCTTCTAACTCCGCGCCTTCTAATAATACATAGCCTTCGGTCACGTGATCCTTTCCTAACTATAGCTATACTTATACGTGCCCCACTAGATAGCCTCACGATCTTCAACTTTATATTAATAATAATATAGTTTTTAATTATTTAAACTACGAAACTATCGACTTTTCCTCTTGCGTACTACCCGCGCTGCTATTAAATACCGCCTCTATCACTGCTTTATCCGCTAGAAGTTATTAC
The DNA here is from genome assembly GCA_036785755.1 of Colletotrichum ledebouriae. Lineage (NCBI taxonomy): Eukaryota > Fungi > Ascomycota > Sordariomycetes > Glomerellales > Glomerellaceae > Colletotrichum > Colletotrichum ledebouriae. The sequence continues at coordinate 14,129 of JAVHLU010002948.1, forward strand.
TATCTTTACTACGCTCTCTATATATAACGGAGTAGTCGAAGAAGGAGCGGGTTTTATTAATCGTATCGATACTAAACTCTCTAGCGAGCTCTCGCGCATTATTAGTATTAAAGGGCGTGCCTCGCGTAGGCTTAGCGTTTTTATATATAGGGTCTAGTGCTAATATAGTTAAGGGATAAGGATAAGGAAGAGGGAGAGGCATAAGGCCCTGCTTAGCTTCTTATGCTTCTAGCTATAAGAACCTCTTAGGAAAGACCTCTTTAGTTAAGGAGTTACCTCTTATATAGTAGCGTTCGTAGCACCTTGCTAGAAGGTTAACCTTTTAGGTTAAGGAGTTATCT
>JAVHLU010002949.1:0-14466 GCA_036785755.1 Colletotrichum ledebouriae
AGATAATTAATAAGATTAAGATAAAGTTTAAAAGTATAATATAGCTAATATCTAAGGATATAGCTAAGATTAACTAGCTATATAATAAGTAGTATACTAAGTTCTTTAAAGCGCTAAAGAAGCGGATCAGAGACTAGGGGAGGGAGGAGGGGGTGAGGGTGCTAGGTTATCAGGGGCAAGGACATGTACTTCTAGCTCTAAAGAATTCCACACATTGTATTTGACCGCCTCGCAAGTTAGACTGGTTTGGGTGAGCAGTTCCAATCCAGGCTGCAGCTGTAGTGTTGGGTGCGTTTCTTCTTGGCCAAGGGAGCAAAATTCTCCTTGATTCAGCAATGAAGGCAGATCGCCTTCAGCTGAGTCGAGTTGAACACGTTGGAAGCTTCAGCCCATATGCCGAGACTGAGCTGAATTGAGGAACAATACTGCAATCGCAGCCTGGCAAATTGGGTCTTCATAGTACAAGTTGGGACGAAGAACGGGCGTATTCTACCTAGGTGTTTCAATAGTTCGCTGCTTCAAGCTGGGGTTTTTACGCCGGGGACCTAAACAGCTAGCTTTGTTCGGGGTTCCGAGGGTGCAGATGCTCGCTGTGCTTCTCTGGGCTTAGGCAAAGCAAAGCACTGCTTTTTTAGGCTTAAGCAAGCATATCTCGCTAAGGTCTCTGATTAGTTAGCTAGCCTAGCCCTAAGCCTAATTAGGTAGGGTAGGGGTTAGTAGAAGGTATAATTAATAATAAGTAGCTAGGGGTAGGTATAGGTAGGTATATAAGTAAGTATATAGGTAAGACCCTAAGAGTAAAGAGTATATAGCTCTAAATAGTACTTTAGAGAGTATATTTAATTAGTTTAAATAGTCTAGCGGTTAATAGTACTTGTTATTACTCTTTATTATAGTTATAGTTTTAAATCTAATAGATAGTAGTTATTTTTCTATATATAAGTAGTTATATAAGAGGGAAGTTTAATACTTACGAATTTTTCTTCTTAGTAGGTAGTTATATCGGGCCGGATTGTCTCCCCGGCTTCCTAATTAGGCTTAGTTTAGTGTAATATCTACGCTTTTATCCCCTTTTAAGGCTAATGCAAAAGCACTGCTTTTTTGGGCCAAAGCAGTAAAACTCGGAACCCTGGCTTTGTTCTTGCGAACAATGTTTCCTTCTCAGCAAGGATAGCTTCAGCCAGTGACATTGGTGGAATTCTCGCTTCAGGTAGGTAGTGCGCGATAGCTTGTCTTCTCTTCGTGGGCATGACTACTCTGCAACTCAAACATTGACATGCCCCACCCCTTCTCTGATGAAGTGAACCCCCACTCTCTGCTCCAGCCAGCCGGCCAGCCAAAGCAAAATGTCAAGCGTCCCCATCCGCAACTATTTCCTTTTTCGACCGCCGTTGCAGCCCTGTCCCGGACGCTACCTGTTGGAGAGCGCTCAAGTAATGACCAATGAACCTCCGCCGTCTTGTCTTTTGGTCGTGGAGAGAAACATGCTATCTGCAAGGCCCACCCCCGCGTTGCATCTGCTATCTCAATCATGATGCCACTGGAAGCTTCTAGTGCCTTTAGCGACCCCGCAAATTTCAGCCACAAGGGGGTAATTATACTTTCTTACAAGAATTCAGCTTATATTGTATAATTTATATAATGCTTAGAAAGCTACTACTACTTTATACTCTTTTATATTAATAAAAAGTATTATTAAGTATAATAGTTTTATAATAGACATTCTAAGAATCTTAAGAGTGAAGAATAAAAGTTAACAAAATAGACATTAATCTAGTATTTTATTATAAGTTAGTTTTATCTCTATATACTCTTATATATTTCTTAGAATTTATAACGTAATGGTATTTTTTAAAAAGTATTAATTATATAACTTAAGCTATTACTATATCGAAACTATTAATAATTTAAAACTAAAAAGAAGCTAGGGAGACATATTAACTAGCTTACCAATAGTAACTTATATAAAATAATAAAAAGGTTAAATAATATTATAATTTTTATAACATTAATCTTGACGGTAAAAGTAGTTTTGATAATTTAAAGCTCTATATAAATAAGCTTAAAAATATATAAAGTACTTAGAATAAAATCTCTTGATAATAATAACTATTACAATTATTCTTGTTATTAAATAGTACTTTAAATAGTTTAAAGTTATAAGGCTATTAATCTAATATTTTAGAAGTTTATTAATTAATAAGCGGTTATATAATACGGGCTATGCCTAGTTTTAAAGTGCGCGCATTGCGGGCGCGCGTTATCCCAAGCACTTCAGTGTAGCTAAGTAATAAGTAGTTAGCTTATTATTATATACCTTTTATAATACTTTAGCTTAATTAGTAGCGCCTCTACGCGCGCGCCCGTATGCGCGCGCTATATATGCTAAAGGCTGAGATGCTATTAGCTATGGCATAATGCCTAGTAAGGCCTGCCCTTTATATATAAGAAGCTAACCTAAAGGTCTAGGGTTTAAATCGCGCTAAGTGCGGGTTCTATTCCCTAGCTTATAAAGTAAAGGGAAGGCTTTAGGGGTATATAGCTAAGTGCGAGTCGTAGAGTAAGTCCCCTACTATAAGGCTATAATAAGTAGGTACATATAGTAGGTAGTAGAGAGATAGGGGATAGTATTATAAGCTATACCTAGTTTTATAGTATGTATGTTATAAGCGCGCGTTATTCTAGGTACTTAAGTATAGCTAAGTAATAAGTAATTAGCTTATTATTATATACTTTTTATAATACTTTAGCTTAATTAGTAGTACCTCTAGGCGCGCGCCTATATACGCGCGCTATATACACTAAGTCCTAAGAGGCTATTAGCTATAGCACTATACCTAGTAGGGCCTGCCCTCTATATTATATAAATTAATATATTAATTATTACTCTAACGTAAAAATTAGATAAATAAGAAAATTAAAAGAAGAGTAAATAAATCTGAGGATATGGACTAATAATTATAGATATATAGAGTATTAAAGAAGTTAATTTAATAATATAAGCTCTAGTTAAAGTATATATTTATAATAGTATGTAATTATTAAAAGAGATTTATAATAATATTAGCTATAATTAACTATATAAATATATATATATATTACTTTTATATATTAAATATACTTAGAGTCTCGTTTATAATATTTATACGCTAGTATAATTTATTATAGCTAGAGTAGCTCATATATTATACTAAGTGAGATAAGTATTTAAGCTAGCTCTAATAGATACTCTAGGGCTCTTAACTTAATATACTCTCTTAAGAAGTACTATATATTATAAGGCTATTTCTATACTCTATTTAAGGCCTCTAGCTACTATATCGTAGTTTTACCTCCTTAAGTGTAATAGACCTTTAACTCTATACCTCCTAATAATATGTATAGCCTTTAGGTATATAATACTACTAATTACCTCTCCTAACTATAGCTATACTTATATATACCTATAGCCTTACGATCTTTAACTTTATATTAGTAATAACGTAGTTTTTAATTATTTAGACTATAAAACTATTAACCTATCCTCTTATATACTACTTATACTACTAATACTACCTCTATTACTACTTTATCCGCTAGCTATATTATTATTAATAATGCTCTCTCTATTTAATATGAGCTATACTTATTAATATTACTCTAATAAGCTACCTTTACCTTAGTAATATAGAGAACCTACTTAAGGAAGGGCTACTCTATAGGGTATATAATAACGCGCTAAACTTGCTCTACTAAGTCTACTTAATTAGCTATAATATAGTAGCTCGTTATAAGGTCCCCAATATGGGTATTAAAGAGAGCCCTCTTAAGGGCTATACTAATAATATACTCTCTATATATAATAGACTAGTTAATAAAGAAGCTATTAATTATACTAATATTAAACTTAATAATAATCTCTCATATATTATTTATATTAAAGAGTATACCTTATATAAGCTTAGCGTTTCTATATGTAAGGTCTAATATTAATATTTTTAAGGATTTATTATAAGCTAAATAAAGAAGTAAAAGAGGGAGAGATATAAAGCCCTATTTATAAAGCATCCTATACTTCTAGCTATAAGAGTCTCTTAGGAAAGACCTCTTTAGTTAAGCAGTTATCTCTTATATAAGAATAGGTATATAGGTAGCAAAGGGGACTAAAAAGCAGCCTAGATAATAAACATTAATAGGCTCGTTTTAATTATAATAAAAGCTAATAAACCTAAGTATAAGAAAGCATGGATTTATTAATAAATTTGTATTAGAATAAATATTAAATAATATCAAAGTGTTACTATTATTTCTAAGTTATAAATCATACCCTTAGTAAGTGAGGGGTAAGATATTCTAAAATACAGCTACTATGAGCTAATTATTAAGCTTATTAAGCAGAATCGTGCTTAGATCACTAAGTAGTCCATGCACCATTTCCTTTATATATTTATAGCTATAAGTGTAGGGATTATAAATATATATATATATATATATATTTACCTATATATGAGGTTATTTATATTATTAGAATTTATGTAGATTTATAAAGTATTTATTTCCTAAGGAAATATTATTATAATTAATATTTTACATTTTATAGCTATTAGTGTGTTATTAAAGATATATTATATAGATATATAACTTTGTATACTATAGCTATTTATTAAAGTTTATTCAGACCTTATAATATTATAATAGAAATTATTAAGATATATCTATAGTATTTTCATACCCCCCCCTAAGGAATATATTTATTTATAAATAGCTTATTATTTATATTGTATTATATTTCATTAAACTCTTTATAAGTTATATACTCTAATATAAAAGCTCTTAAAACCTAATAGGAAAAATAAAGAGGAAATTCTCAGAGCATTTATTATAGGTGCTAGTAGAAAAACCTAAAGACCTAACTCTTATAGGTATAATAAAAAAACTAGACTTTTTATAATAGTTTATAATAGTTATTTTAATCTAATAGTCTATATCTATAATGCAGTTATCTCTATTTATGTTATTTATATTTATATTATTATTATTATTATCATTATCTATTATATTAAATAGGTTATGAAACTTTATTTTACCCAAAGGCTTTATTAATATATCTATAATATTATTACTAGACTATATATAAAAGAGTAAAACCTCTTCTTTAGTAACTAGATTCCTAGTAAAGTAGTATTTTATATTAATATACTTAGCCTTTTTATAAAATTCAGGATCCTTAGCTAATATTTAAGCCGAGATATTATCTATAAGTATTTTAGGCTTTATTAGGCTATTATAGCCTAGCTTATTTAGTCTAAAGTTATAGCTATTCTATAAATATAGAGCCTCTTTTACTATATTAGGTAAAGCTATAGATTTAGCTTCATAGCTTAATAAGGCTACTATTCTTTATTTAGAAGAAGAATAGGATACTCTATTCTATAAACCCTAAGTAAATATATATACTAAGGTTAATCTTTAATTATTAAGATCTTATATCTAATTTAAATCCGTAAATCTAATTGTACTATTATTATTAGGTATATCCTCACTATAGTTATATATTAAACCGTAGTTAGTAAATTTATTTATATATCCCTATATTCTATTAAGAGCCATAAAGTGCGCTTTAGAGGGATTCCTACTATAATAGATATAACCTATAACCGCTAAAATAATCTTAAACCTTATCTTTAAAGCTAGATACAAGAGGGCTCCGATCCCTTATTAATATTATAATATTTCCTCTTTTATTATATAAGTATTATTCTTATATGACTTTAGATTATTATCTATAGGGGTATATGCCCTATGGACTTCTATTTGATTAGATTTATTAAGTATTATTTTAGTATACCTTAAAGGTTTTATAATTAATTATTTATTTATACGGTCTATTATTATTTCGTTTCCTAGGAAGATACTAGGCTCCCCTAAGTATCAAAGTCTTAAACAATTTTAAAGGTTATTATATATATAGTTATAAGTATAATTATTATTCTTAGCTAAAAGCATATTATTAATATAATAAGCTAGAATAGCTTTATAGTTATTTTTATTTAATATAAATACTCCCTTATTGCAAAGAGATACATTGAAGTAGTACTGAAGTAGTATTAACTATAGGTGTTTATACTAGAGGCGTGGGCTTTGTTTTAAGCTATATAGGGCTTTATTTAGGTTATAAATTAAGCTATTATCTATTAGACTATTATTATAATTATACAGTAATTTCTTAGTATTTCTATTATATACGAAACCAGTAGGTACCTTAATATATAGATTCTTATTAATATCTATATACATAAAAGCAGTAGTAACATCAAACTGCTTTAATATATAGTTATATTTTATAGAAAACATTAATATGAATCTATAGCCTTTAGGCCTATAAGTAGTACTAAGAGTCTCAGCTTAATCTATATTAATATATTAGTTAACACCTTGAACTACCTAACAGGCTTCATATTTTATGTTATGATTATTATTACTATTATTATTATTATTATTATTATTATTATTATTATCAGTAATACTATTAATACTATTATTAGTAGTATTACTAATACCTTGGGATTTAATATATTGAGGTAACTGTTTCTATTGAGTTATAAAGGTGTTTTCCAATATAATAACGTCTCTCAACTATTATACTTTTTTGTTATTAATATTATAGACCTTATATATGTTAGAGCTATAACTAATAATAGCTCCCTTTAAAGCTCTAGGACCGAGCTTCTTTAATAATAGATTATAATCTTCATAATAGTGTAAACTACTCTTTACCCTTGTATAATTTATATTAGGCTTCCCTTTATTTTCTAACTTATGTAGAGTCTTATACTTAAGAGCCTTATAAGGAGATCTATTATATAGATATATAGAGGCAAGGACTACTTCACCCTATAGGGATAAGGGTACACTAGAATTATATAATATTACTCCAGGTTTATTAATAATATATATACATAATACGCTCTATGAATCCGTTAGGTTTAGATATATAAAGCCGCCTAATATTATAGATTATACAACTTTTAATATGTATAGTTTTAGTATTATTAGTTTTATAATACCGGTATATAAACAGAGCGGAGGTTAGGCGTAATATTAAGTCTAAATTATTAATAATAAAGTTATTATTAGAGGGTAGCTAGCGAGGTAGGAATAATATAGGAAGCTAATAAGGTAGGTTATATAATGAGTTATATAACTACTCGCTAGGTCCTAGTTTTTCCGACCCAAGCTATAGATCCGAAGCTAGATCTAGCCTACTAAGCGAGTGCGAGTAGAAGTCCTACCTACTATATAGGTAGGCAAAAATTCCTATACTAGTAGTCTTTCCTTTTACACTAGTAATTACTTAATAAGCCTATCTAATTATTTAAATCGAATAATACGTTAGAAGCTATTATTAGTTTCTAAATAAAGCGAAAAGTAGCTAGATTTAGCTATAATCCTATCCTTTTATGAATACCTATAATAGCCTCTAGCCACTATATAGTAACCTTACCTACTTAAGTATAATAGACCTTCTAACTCCGCGCCTCCTGATAATATACATAGCCTTCGGTCACGTAATCCCCTCCTAACCATAGCCGCACTTATACGTGCCCGTTAGTTAATAGCCTCACGATCTTTAACTTTATATTAATAATAACGTGGTTTTTAATTATTTAAACTATAAAACTATCGACTTATCCTCTCATATACTACCTATATTATTAATACTACCTCTCTTACCGCTTTATCTACTACTATGCTATTATTAGTAACGCTCTCTCTACTTAGCATATGCTATACTTACTAATATTCCCCTAATAGGCCGCCTCTACCTTAGTAATATAGAAGACCTACTTAAAGAAGGGCTACTCTATAGGGTATATAATAACCTACCTAGCTTCTATTACTAAGTCTACTTACTTAGCTATAATATAATTATAAGTATACCCTCTAGGGGTATTAATAAGAGCCCTCTTAAGGGCTATATTAATCATATACTCTCTATATATAATAGAGTAATTAATAAAGGAGCGGGTTTTATTAATTATATTAATACTAAACTCGCTAGTAATCTCTTATATATTATTAGTATTAAAGGGTATACCTCGTATAAGCTTAGCGTTTTTATGTATAGGGTCTAGTACTAATATAATTAAGGATTTATTATAAGTTAGATAAGAATAAGGAAGAGAGAGAGATATAAAGCCCTACTTATAGAGCTTCTTATACCTCTAGCTATAAGAACCTCTTAGGAAAGACCTCTTTAGTTAAGGAGTTATCTCTTATATAGTAATATTTATAATACCTTACTAGAAGGTAGGTTAAGGAGTTATTTTATATAGCAGCTTTTATAATACCTTGCTAGAAGGTTAACCTTTTAGGTTAAGGAGTTATCGTATATAATAGCTTTTATGGCACCTTACTAGAAGGTTTAATAAGGGCGTTTCTAAGCCCCGAGAGCCTTAGTAGCCCGTTTAGCTCTAATATAATTAGCCCTAGTATAGCGCGTATCTAACTTCATAATATTTAGAGGGTTTACTTCTAAGTAGGAATATATAGGGTTCTTATATTATTTTCCTTAACTAGTAGAGGGTATAGGTTAAAATACCTATATAGTATTTCCTATATTATACCTATAAACTAGGTGAATTTATTATGGTCCTTTTATAAAGGGGCTATAGCGTAATTTTAAACTTAATAAATACCTATTATTACATTATTATTATACTAATCCTTTTATTATTGATATTACCTATTCTTCTATATAAATTATTAAACTATTCCTATTAACGAGGTAGTATAACGCCCTATTAGGCGTTACCTTCGTTAGTATATCAGTATGGCTATCTTTACTATTAACCTATTAGATCCTAGATAGCTCGCAGCGATTATATTAATAGAAAGAGAGCTATAATATTAATTAAAAGCCTCTTTTCCTTTATAATACTAAGTTTAACTAGATATATATATAATAAGTATAAGTTAGTACATATTACTATAGGGATAGAGTTAGTAAGACCTAGCTTAGTAGTAACTCATTAAAGCTTTAAAGTAATAGCAAAGGCGAGGTTAGCGCTAATAACTATAGTATAGATCTCTAAAGCTAATATACTATAAGTAACTTATTTATACTTAGTAGAGCTATAGTAGATAATATTATTATCAATTATAAAGTTTATTCTATTTATTATTTTATTAGTAAGTATCATAATATAACCTAATTATAATATAAGGTTTTAATTACTAGTAAATAATCTACTTATAAATATAAATAGCTTTATAGAAAGTAGTAATAATATGATAAATATTAAGCCTTAGTTAAGGTTATTCTTTAGCTATTATAAGCGCTTATTAAGAGTAGTAATACTTTGATTAGTTAGACCCTAGTATTCGGTAGTAGGTCATAAGTTAAAATAGGCGTCTAATTAGTAAATAAAGGCTAGCGCCTCTAGCCCGCTACTTAATATACTATTCTTTTACTAGTAGCTTCTTAAGTATCTTCTCTATAGGGTTAGTCTTAGTACCCTAGCCCTTTTAATATAATATAATTATACTAGTATTAGTAATAGAGATTGTTTTATTCTTAAAAGTAATAAGGATCTAGGGTATAAGATTCTCCTTAGGTCTAGCTATAAATTTAGCCTTCTAGAGCTCTTCTTCTTTAATAATAGAAAAGGTATTATTAGAGAGACTAATTATATTACCTATTTATATATTAATATAAATAAGATGAGGGCTTAAGTTATTAGTAATACGTAGATAGGGGTTAAAGGCGGAGCTACTTATATATAACCTATTATAGTAGTAGGCGCTAGAGGTACTAGCTTTAGTAATATTATAAAGGGGTTTCATAACTTTTATAATAATCCTAGGGGGGTGGAGATTATAGATATAGTTAGGGAGTTAGGTATAAATATTACACACTAGCGATATTTGAGATTATATATAAGCTTAGGTAATATCCCTAATCTAAATAATATAAGTAGGGCTTAGTAATAGGGTAATTACTAGAAGGAAGCAAACGCTATAATACTAGATCGTAGGTAACTGGGTTAAAATACCCTACTTATTAATATTATTAATACCATATATAACTAGGTAGGACTTCTTAATAGGGGGAGTAGTCTTATTTTTAATCTTATTAATTATGTAGAATTAAAGAAAATAGCTATATTACTTAGTGAGGTTATAGATCTTTTTTAGGTTATATAATTATATAATATAATCACCTAGGTAGCTTAGGTAATAATTACTTATATAATAGGGGTATTAAAAGAAGTATTATTTTGGCTTATTAACTAGTAACTAGCTAGCTAGGAGGAAAGGAGGGTTATTTATACTTATCTTAAGCCTTCTAGAGGCTTCTATTACGTAAATACTTACGCAATAACTTACGCAATACATTGCGTATATATTTAGCCTATTTAGGCTTAGCTATATATTAAAGCTATAGCTTCAACCCTATTAGTTCTAGCTAGAAAGCATATTAAAGATAAGGCTTTCTTCTAGAACTTTCTAGACCTTTCTAGCCATAGTATAGCTAGTATTATTAGTACTATAATATACAATGCTATATTATATTATATATTATTAAGTATTATTATTTATTATATATTTTATAAGTCTTTTCTATCTAGGCTTTTATGAGATATTTATATTTAAATATAGTATTATATCTCAATGGAAAACTAGGATTATATATATGTTTCCTTATTATGAGCCTTTCACTTGATATATATAGCTATTATTATTATTATTATATTAAGGCTTTATTTACTAGTAAAACCGTTACTTTTACGGATATAGAAGAAACCTTCTAAGTACCTTTATTATATCTTTATATATTATAAGTATCATAGCCTTATCATAGTATTATTATTTATATTATTATTATATTATATATTATTATTTTCCTAAGAAAATGTCACGTGCGGGCCCTTCGGGCTTAAGGGTATAGCTACCCTTTAGACGCTTTTCTATTACGCTATATATAAAAGGTATAGGATATTTAGAACGAAGGGCTCTAGATATAGCTATACTTAAGTATACACGCCTAGCGCTATAATATTACCCCCCCTATTACTACTATAAATATCTGTAATTACCTCTACTTATAGCTAGGATACCAGGTATACCCTACTATGCTTATGCGCGTACTTAAGCCTATACCCCTAGGGTCCCCGAGGCCAATATACTATAGGGACCTTATAAGCTTATGTTAAATTATGGTATATAGCGCTGCGCGCGCGATTCGAATATATAACCCTAGGGAAGCTCTAAATATAATATCATATATAGGCCCTTTAGGCTTAAGGGTATAGCTACCCTTTAGACGCTTTTCTATTGCGCTATGCGCAAAGGGTATAGGACATTTAGAATGAAGGGCTCTGAATGCAGCTATACTTAAGTACGCACGCCTAGCGCTATGATAGAAAGGCCTAGGGTATTGTTATTACATCTTATTATAGGTTGCCCCTTTATATATATATATACATAAGTATTATAATACCCTAGTAAATAACCTTAGGTAGGCGTAATATAGTTCCTTATACATAGTTTTTAAGCAGGGGTATAGTTTACTTTAGGTCTAGTGTAACGCCTTATATATATCAAACTAGAGACTCTCTTATATATTTATCTCTAGAATATATTAACTTCTAGAGAATTGCTTTACTCTAGTAGACCCAAAGTAGGCTTTATAAGAAGTATTATATAATTATTATTATTCTTATTCTTATTCTTATATTTTCTTCCTCTTCTTTTTTTCTTTTTAGAATAGGTTATTATTATATATATTCCCCCCTTACTTTATGTAGGGAGTATTATTTTATACTTTTTATTATATATATAACCCTTTATTTTTATATATACTTCTAAGCTTCTATTATTGTAGTATTTATATTATAAGTATAAGGATCTAACCCTTGATTAAGAAAACCATTTTACTATTTTAAGAGCGGTATATAGGCTTTATTATAGTAGAAGATTTCTATGATTATTGTTATTTTAGTTCCTTTTCTTGTTATAGTTAGGTCGCTATCTTTTGTTAGAAAAGAAATATATATAGGCTCCCTTTGAGAGACATTTATATATACTTAGAAGTATACTATATATTATATTATTATTATTATGTTTTATATTTATAGGTTTATCTTTATGATCCTTAATAAGATCTATAGTAAGCCATGATATAGACCTTATACTTCTACTATTAAAAGTAAATTCAGGCCTCTGGCCACTGCATAGTGATTTTACCTGCTCAAGTGCAACAGACCTTCTAACTCCGCGCCTAGTGGCCCGTTCGGCTCCGATATAATCGGCCCCGGTGCGGCGCGCGTCCGACTTTGTGATGTTCAGAGGGTTTGCTTGCGAGTAGTAGGAACGTATAGGGTTCCTATATTGTTTTCCTTAACTAGTAGAGGGTATAGGTTAAAATACCTATATAGTATTTCCCGAATTATACCTACAAACTAGGTGAATTTATTATAGTCTTTTTGCGAAGGGGCTGCGGCGTAATTCCGAACTCAATAAGTAAATTCAATTCTATTTCAAATAGAATATTATATATATAATTATTAAGAGGCAGGTTTATAAAGGCTATTTCTATTATATGGCTTATATTAGATAAACCTTTTTTTCTTTTATGTATTAGAGTAGAGGTATTTAGATCAGGAGTATTATTAATCTCCTTATATATTATTATTAAGTTTGAAATTACGCCGCAGCCCCGTCGCAAAAAGACTATAACAAATTCACCTAGTTTATAGGTATAATTTAGGAAATACTATATAGGTATTTTAACCTATACCTTCTACTAGTTAAGGAAAATAATATAGGAACCCTATATATTCCTACTACTTATAAGTAAACCCTCTAAATATTATAAAGTCGAACGCGCGCTATACTAGGGCTAATTATATCAGAGCCGAACGGGCTACTAAGGCTCTTATAGCAAAGCTACTATATGAGATAACTCCTTAATCCAAAACGTCGACCTTCTAGAAAAGTACTAAAGGTAAAAGCTACTATATAAGATAACTCCTTAACCTAAAAGGTCGACCTTTTAGTAAGGTATTAAAGGTATTATAAACGCTATTATATAAGAGGTAACTCCTTAACTAAAGAGGTCTTTCCTAAGAGGTTCTTATAGCTAGAAGTATAAGAAGCTCTACTACGAGTAGGGCCTTATACCTCTCCCTCTTCCTTATCCTTATCTCTATCTCTAATATAAATCCTTAACTATATTAATACTAAACCCTATATATAAAAACGCTAAGCCTACGCGAGGTATACCTTTTAAAACTAATAACGCGCGAGAGCTTACTAGAGAGTTTAGTATTAATATAATTAATAAAACCTGCTCCTTTTTTAACTACTCTATTATATATAGAGAGTATATTATTAGTATAGCTCTTAAGAGGGCTCTTATTAATACCCCTAGAGGGGATACTTACTATTATATTATAGCTAAGTAAGTAGACTTAGTAGTAAAAGCTATATAGGTTATTATATAGCCTATAGAGTAGCCCTTCTTCGAGCAGGTCCTCCGCACTATTAAGGCAGAGGTAGCCTAGGCCCCTTAGGGGTTAGTAAGTATAGCTTATACTAACTAATAGAGAGAGCGTTACTAATAATAGCCTAGCTACGAAGGCGTTAGCTAACCTAATCGAATAAGAGGACTATAAAGATATTAACGACTAGTAGATAAAGTAGTAATAGAGGCGGTATATAATAGTAGCGCGGGTAGTGCGCGAGAGGATAAGTCGATAGTTTCGTAGTTTAAATAATTAAAAACCACGTTATTATTAATATAAAGTTAAAGATCGTGAGGCTATCTAGTAGGGTACGTATAAGTATAGCTATAGTTAGGAAAGTTATAATCACGTGACCGAAGGCTATATATTATTAGGAGGCGCGGAGTTAGAAGGTCTATTATACTTAAGTAGGTAAAATCACTATGCAGTGGCTAGAGGCCTTATATATTATTATATATATTAAGAAGGATGTTATTCTTCTTATTTATTATTATATTATTATTATTAACCGTCTACGTATTCGATACCAGATTTTGTACTCCTTTAAAAGAGTGTATTATGTTATAGAGTATACGTTATAAGTTATAGTATTAAAGAGATATATATATATATGTCTCAGTTAGAGAGATCTCTCATATATAGTAGTTATATATTATTACAAATGCCTTTTTTATTATAAATATTATAGAAAGAGAAATCCCTTTCTTTTATATTCATATTGTTTTATAGTAAGGATTATTATATACTTAAGAGTAGAAACTCTTGAGGGTATTTTAGAGAACCTATTTATTCTCTTATAGATATATTAAGTATTATATATCTTTCCCCTTTTAAAGTAGAATGGGTATTCGACTATTATATATATATATATATTCCTTCCTTTATTACTTTCTTTCTTATACATATTTCCTTAGAATTTAGAATTCCTTAAGGTCATTATTATTATTGTTTATTGGTT
>JAVHLU010002950.1:0-14463 GCA_036785755.1 Colletotrichum ledebouriae
CCTTAAGAGGGCTCTTATTAATACCCCTAGAGGGGATACTTACTATTATATTATAGCTAAGTAAGTAAACTTAGTAGTAGAAGCTAGGTAGGTTATTATATACCCTATAGAGTAGCCCTTCTTTAAGCAGGTCCTCCGCACTATTAAAGTAGAGGTAGCCTAGGCCCCTTAGGGGTTAGTAAGTACGGCTTGCGCTAACTAATAGAGAGAGCGTTACTAATAATAGTATAATAAAGATAGTAACGACTAGTAAACGAAGCAGTAATAGAGGCGGTATTAGCAGCGCGGGTAGTGCGCGAGAGGATAAGTTAATAGTTTTATAGTTTAAATAATTAAAAACTACGTTATTATCGATATAAAGTTAAAGATCGTAAGGCTATCTAGTAGGGCACGTATAAGTGCAGCTATAGTTAGGAAAGGTAGTTAGTAAAATCACGTGACCGAAGGCTATGTATTATTAGGAGGCGCGGAGTTAGAAGGTCTATTACACTTAAGCAGGTAAAATCACTATATAGTGGCTAGAGGCCCTATAGCACCTATAGTTTAGGGTTACTATTAAAGACTATAATATCTAGGATATTAATATAGCCTTTCTAACTTCTCCTTACTAGGGGGCTAACTATAGGGTTCCTATAGGGGTAGGCGTAGTCTAGTATTAGTTATAAGACCCTCCCTTACTTCTACTTATTATCCTACCCTTATAATATATCTTACTCTCTCTAAGAGAGGGTATTAGGGGCTATTACTTCCTTACTAGGGTAGTATTTAATAGGAAAATTATATTAAGATAGCTCCTCTATTTACTAGCTCTAGCGCTCTATAAGGCGCTACTTCTTTATAAAGTATTTAAGCCTCTAGTAGTTAGTTAATATCTTAAAGATAGTTATATTATATAGCTCCGCTCTCTATATATATAAGTAAGAAAGGATTACTAGGAGCTCCTTATTATTAATAAGGTAGTTATACTTTATAAGTAAGAGCTTTAATAAGTAGAATGCTATAGGATACTAAATACCCCCTAGGTTAACTTATAGGAGTACCCCTCTTAATATAAATCCTAAATAGTTAGTTTCTATAATAATCTTATCTTCTAAATTAAACTAATAGAGAACTAGCTAAGTATTAAAAAGCTATTTAAGCTATAAGAAGAATTATTCTTAATTATCTCCCTACTAGAATATTATATTCTTCTTAGTAAGTAGTATAAGTAGTTTAATAATATCCCTATATTCTAGTATAAATATATTATAATAGTTTATAAACTTTAAGAAGCTCTAGACCCCCTTTAAGGAAGTAGGGGGTAACTATATAGTAATTACTTAGAGTTTTTTAGGGTTATAAGAGAGACCCTCTCCTATTATTATAATAAACCCTATATATTTTACCCTCTTAATTAAGAACTTATACTTTATAGGGTCGAGGTTTAAGCCTATATCTACTAGCCTCTAGAGGACCTCTTAGACCTTTTTCTTATAATCTTCCCTTATTCTATTAGAGTAAATTAATATATTATTTATATAAGTAGTAATAAAGTTATTAAAAAAGTCTTATAAGGTATTATTAATATATTACTAGAAGCTAGTAAGGGTATTAATTAAATTAAATAAGTAAACTACTTACTTAAATAACCTATACTAAGTATAAAATATAGTTCTCTCCTAGTACTCCTCTACTACCCTTAACTTATAAAAAGCTATTACTATATCTAGCTTAGTATATTACTTAGCTATACTTACTTAGTATAGTATTTTAGAGATTAATAAGAAGGGGTAGTAGTCTTTCTTTATAATTATATCAAGAGCCTTATAATTAATATAAAAGTAAATCCCCTTACTAGGCTTCCTTATAAAGAGTACTAGTACCCTAGTAAGTAAGCTACTAGCCCTAATAAACCCCTTATCTAGGAGGTCTTATAGGGTCCTTTTTAGTATTAGTAGCTCTTCTCTTAATATATTATAGAGGGGGCCCTAGGGGAGTAGTAGCTCCCTCCTATCTAGTCCTAATATAAGGTTAATCTAATAATCTACCCCTAGTTACCTAGGGGGTAATAAGTAAGCCTTATTAGGGTTAAATAAGTTAGGAAACTCCCTTAAGACCTAGTTTAGGAGATAATATTATTAATCCTCCTTTAGTCTTAGGTTTAAGGGTTTCTTAATATTAAATAAGCTAATAGCTTATACTAGTACCTCTTTAGTACCCTCTTAATACTTAGTCTATTATCTCGCTAGGTATTAATAAATTATAGAGAATAAGGGTATATTAAGGAACCTCGTAGCCTTTATTTCCTTTATAAGGGGAGTTTCTTCTTAGTCCTTTAGGTATAGCCTAACTTATCCCCTCTTATAATATACTTCGTAGGCTATAGCGTTATAAATAACTTAGCTCTATTTTATCTAAGGGCTCCCTAAGAGAATATTAGGGTCTAGGCTATTAACTATATATATAAAGATACGCTAGGTATAGCTACTCGTTTCTAGGTTAAATACTACTATATCTAATATATTACTTAGTAATAATCCGCTAAGTATATACCTTCTTATAAGTTAGTATCTCTTCTTAATATATAGAAAGTAGAGGTATTAAGCTAAGGAAAGGTTAATTATTATATAAGTATTACTCTTAATATCTACTAAGGTATAAGCTAGATATCCTCTATTAACTTAAACTTAAATAATAATAAGCTTATTATTAGCTAGTTATTCTTATTTATATTCTTCTTAACTTAATATCTCCTCTTTAGTAAGCTCTAAAGCTTAATTTTACTCTAGAGTTAGTTTTTTTCTAACTCCTTATCTTCTTTTAAAAAGTTAATTACTACCTAGTAGTTATTTATAACCTTATAATATACTAGTTCTTCTTTTAAGGTTTTTATTTTTATAACCCTAGGTAGCTAGTCCTCTTTATTAGAGTAATACTAAGTAATATAACCTCTAGCTCTATAAGTATAATAAGTATAGGGGTCCCTTATACCCTTCTAAAGCTATTAATATTATACTAGGGAGGTACCTAAAGAGGATCTAGAGTCTTAATAGTTATAATACCTTACCTCTTTAACTTATAAGATATATATAGCTCTAGTTATATAAGTATCCCCCTTAGTATCCTTAGTAATAAGTCTCTAGTAAGTTACTAGGTAATTACTAGTAACCTTCTAGCGCTTTACTTTCTATATAATACTCTAGACCTTTAAGAGCTAGCTATTATAATTAACTAGTAAGTTAATAGTAATTAGCTAATCCCTTAGCTTAGGGGTAAGAGAGGCTTCTAGAAGTAAGATCTAAACTTAATTAAATTAGTTTATATTATTTATATTAGCTAGTATTTACTTAAATCTTAATAAGAAGGTTACTAGGGATTTATTCTCTTTCTATTAGAAGGTTTATAATTAAGCTATAGCTTATAACTAGATATTTAGGTTTTTATATATCTAGTCTAAGTAAGTTATAAAGTCCTTAGGGTTATATTTTCCCCTACTCCCCCTAGCTCGCTCTATAGAAAATAGAGACTACTTATTAAGCTATAATATCTAAATAGGAGTTAATAAGATACTATACCTCTAAATCTATAGTATAGAACGCCCTATCTATAGTAATCTTATACCTTATTTATTATACCTAGGTAATATATTCCTTCTATTTACTTAAAAACTTTAGGAGTAGGGGTAGTAGCTTCTAGTATATTATACTAGGTATTACTAGTACCTCGCTAGTAGTACTTATAGGGGTTTATATAGCTATACGCTAGCTATTCCCTTATTTAACCTCCTATAACTCTTACTAGAGGGACTCTATTACTATTATTAAGCTCGGAATTACGCCGCAGCCCCTTTATAAAAAGACTATAACAAATCTACCTAGTTCGCAGGTATAATTTAGGAAATACTATATAGGTATTATAAGAATACCGAAGGTATATCTTAAAAATTCTATAATAATCCTATAAGGTTTATAAAAACCTTAATAAATAACTATAGTATATATAGTTATATACCTATATAATATCTCTTTAATAATACTTTAATAACTATAAAACATAAAATAATAATTATAAAAGTATTTCCTTCATGGAATAAATACTTTAAAAATCTATATAAATTCTAATAATAGTAATAACCTTATATATATATATATATTTATAATCCTTAGCTTTATAGCTATAAATATGCAGAAATTACGCACGGACCACATAGTGATCCGAGCGCGATTTCTGCTTAATAAGCTACTGCTTTGCAGTTACGTTTTAGAATATCTTACCCCTCACTTCATAAGGGTAGGATTTATAACTTAGAAATAATAACATTATTATCAACAATATCATCAATAATAACATCATTAATACCATTAATTAATTCCAGGAAAAATACCTCCTTATGCTTAAATTTATCAGCTTTCATCACTATATTACTCAGCCTATTAATATCTATTATTCAGGCTGTTTTACTGCCCCTTTTGCTACCTATATACCTATTCTTACAGGTATTTTAACCTATACCCTCTACTAGTTAAGGAAAATAATATAGGAACCCTATATATTCCTACTACTCGCAAGCAAACCCTTGTATAAAGTTAGACGCGCGCTATACTAGGGCTAATTATATTAGAGCTAAATAGGCTACTAAGGCTCTTATAGCAACGCCCTCGCTAAACCTTCTAGTAAGGTGCTGCCAAAGCTACTATATAAGATAACTCCTTAACCTAAAAGGTCGACCTTCTAGCAAGGTAAATACTACTATATAAGAGGTAACTCCTTAACTAAAGAGGTCTTTCCTAAGAGGTTCTTATAGCTAGAAGTATAAGAAGCTTTACTATAAGCAGGGCCTTATACCTCTCCCTCTTCCTTATCTTTATCCCTTAACTATATTAGTACTAAACCCTATATATAAATATGCTAAGCCTAAGCGAGGTATACCCTTTAGTATAAATAACGTAGAGGGGGTTACTAGAGAGTTTAGCCTTAATATAATTAATAAAACCCGCTCCTTTATTAACTACTCTACTATATATAGAGAGTATATTATTAGTATAACCCTTAAGAGGGCTTACCTTAATACCCCTATAGGGGACTTTATAAGGCGCGATAGTATTAGAGCTAAGTAAGTAAACTTAGTAATAGAAGTTTAGTAGGTTATTATATACCCTATAGAGTAGCCTTTTTTTAAGTAAATCCTCTATATTACTAAGGTAGAGGTAGCCTAGGTATCCTAGGTAAATATTAGTAAGTATAGCTTATACTAACTGCTTTAATATAGAGAGAGCGTTACTAACGATAGTATAGTAAAGATAGTAATAACTTCTAGCGGATAAAGTAGTAATAGAGGTAGTATTAGTAGCGCGGGTAGTATATAAGAGGAAAAGTCAATAGTTTCATAGTTTAAATAATTAAAAACCACGTTATTATTAATATAAAGTTAAAGATCGTGAGGCTATAGGCACGTATAAGTGCAGCTATGGTTAGGAGAGGTGGTTAGTAATTATGATTATATAACTGAAGGCTGTGTATTATTAGGAGGCGCGGAGTTAGAAGGTCTGTTGCACTTGAGCAGGTAAAATCACTATGCAGTAGCCAGAGGCCCTCTATTACTATTATTAAATTAGCTTATAATAGCTTATCTTAAGTTTTAGCTATATTGCTATTAACTATTTTATTAACTAGTAGGGAGTAGTATTTAACTTATTATTATTATTATTATAATAATAGTAAGCTTAAATATATAAGGAGTTAGACCTACGTTTATTTAATAAGAGGTTATTATAATACTATTTATTTAAGCTAAAAAGGAAACGTAGAAGTTTTCCTCTCTAATAGAAATTTCACTAGTCTATAGGGAATAACTAGGTAAGACCTAGGTAGGCCCTAGGTAGCTCCTTAAGGTAGTAAACCTAGGCAAAAGCCTAGGTAGGCTTAACCCGGGCGTAGCCTATAATAGTTAGTAATATTAGAGGAGATAGGTATTATAGAGGTAGAAGCTTATACCTACTAGTTCCTTACCTCTTACTTCTAGTTCTATAGGTTCCTACGTAGTATTATTAGTAATTAAGGGTCTAACTAAGTAAGCTACTTCTAAGCTAAATTCTACTACCTTATTAGTATAAGGAGGCTATTAAGTACTATATACTACTTATAGACTAATAGTAATACTAAGAGGTAGAACTAGGAGATATAAGCTATTTTATAGGTATTTATAACCTAGGTATAGGATAACTAGGGGTAGCTTTTACCTACTACCTAGCTAGCGCTCTATAATAAAGTTAGTAATATAACTAAGCTCTCCCTATTCTTCTTAGAATATAAGTACTATACTAACCCTATACTTATAGTAGATAATATAGTAGAGGAGGCCCTTTTTAGGGATATAATAGCTACCCTCCTAGTAATAAGGCTATAAGAGGTAATAGACTTTGTTTAAGTAAGTATTATAGCTACTTAATAATATAGCGAGGAGAATATAAACTAGTATAGGATACTTATAAAGGAGTACTAAGTAGGTAATAAGGTTTAGTTTTTAATAGCTAACTATAAGAGCCCTAGGCCTAATAAGAAGCTATTATAGTTATACTATAAGTATATTATAATTAGAGTCCTAAGCTTATATATTATTAAGTTAGATATACTTAGTAATATCTACCTAAGGTTCTATATAAACCTCCTCTAGAGGGTACTAGAGGACCCCTTATTTATATAGATAAGGATAGACCCCTAGCTACTACTAATTATAGCTAATAATAATAAATTTAAGTAGTATATAGAGGAGATATATATAGTATAATAGAAAGTAGTTAGGTAAGGGTAGAGGTATAAGGTCCTAGTTAAGTAGGAAGGGTATATAAAGCTTACCTAGGAGCTTATAGAGGCTATTATAAAGACTACTATAGTAAATAGGTATAAAGCCCTATATAAGCTAGTTATAAATAATAATAATAACCTAGCTTACGCCTAGGGGGGGATTAGCTAGGAGGGGGGATAGTATTATAAGCTATACCTAGGTTAAGCCTACCTAGGCTTCTACCTAGGTTTACTACCTTAAGGAGCTATCTAGGGCTTACCTAGGGCTTACTTAGTTATTCCTAATAGATTAGTAAAATCTCTATTAGAGAGGAAAACTTTCCCTTTTCCTCTTTAGCTTAAATAAATAGTATTATAGCGACCTCCTATTAAATAAACTCAGGTCTAACCCCTCGTAGTTTTTAGTTATTAATTTAGTACTAGGAGTAGTAATAGAAGAGGTTAGAGGAGGAGGAGTAGTTAATAGAGGTAGTTATTAAGTAATTAGTACTAGAAGTAGCGAGGCTATAACTACTATTATTTTACTACTTTTAAGGATTCTACTACTTATTTTTTAAATACTACCTTACTCTAATAAAACTAATAAGACTTTTTTTTAGTACTAAAGTTAGGGTTTAATAAGCCCCCTTAAAATCTAAGCGTTCTTATTAGACTAAAAATATTTAAGGTTTCCTAGCCCCTCCTAGTCTCTCTAACTACCTTAGATCGACTTATCTCTATTACTAGCCTCGTTAGCCTCCTCCCCCTCCTCCTCCTCCTCTACGTCTAATATATTACTACTATTATTAAACCTAACCCTATAACTCCTACTACTTATAATATTATTATTCTATAAGTATAGGAGCTTTAATCTCTTTAGTAATATATTAAATACTAAGGCTTAAATAGGGTTATATTTAAAATAACTTACTACTTTAAAAATACCCTTATCCCTAAGCTAATAACTAAATAGGATATTATAAGTTATAATTATATTTATAATTACCTCCTTACTTATTAAGTAGGTAAGGTAAGCTATTCCTTCCTAAATTATAGCTATAACCTCGTTATAAAGCGTCTTTTTTACCTACTATAAAGTAGCTTATTTATTTATTAATTAACTACTTCTAAAGGTATTAAGAGTATTATTAGCTAGGCCTAGGCTTAAAGAGGTATTATCTAAATTAAAGTTAGCTACTCTCTACTTATAAGGCTATAGAGTTAGGTTAACTAATTTATTATTATTATTATTATTATTAACAAGCTAAGTATTTAACTCTCTAACCTCTATAATATTATTACTAATTAGTCTTATACTAACCTAGATCTTATTATATAAGCTTTAGATATATAATATCCTATAGATCTAGAGGCTAGCGTAAGTTTTATTCTTTATATACTAATTATCCTATACTAACTTTATTATAGTAATTTAACTAGTCTCGTTATTATATAAAGAGCCTAACTTATTAATAAGGTTAATAGCTTATTTATACCTCTATAAGTTATTATTATACTTCGCTATAAGGTTATTAATAGTAAACTAACTATTTAGGTAGGTATTTCTTATCTTTAGAAGGATCTTAATTATTACTAACCTTAACGCTATCTTCTTATTACTTATTATAAAGAGGGCCCCCTATTATTATAATACTAAATAGTACTTAAAAAACCGCTTTATATACTACTTAGTCTATATTACTAGGGGTTACTACTTTAACTTCGCTACTATAAGTAAGGGATTTAAGGCCTTATTATTAACTTAGCTATTAGGTTAGGTATTAAAGGGATTAACGTCGTTATTATTATTAATAGGCTAGGTACTTAGCTAAATACTTAGCCTAGGATCGTTAGTATAATTACTAGCTATTTTACTATTATCCTTATTAATAGGAAACTTATAAATAACGTTATTATTAAGCAGGCTAGTAATAGCTATCTACTAATTACTACCTCCTATTATAATATTACTATTACTATCTTATACTAAAGGTTAGGTAATAAAAGGAAGTTTTAGATATTAGCTATATTTATAAGGGGAAGTAGGGTTACTAGCAAGCTCTAGGCCCTTAATAGGGGATATAAGTATTTATTTCGCTTATATATAGTACTTTAGCGCTAACCTATACTATAGATCTACCCCCTCGAAGTAGTAAAGTTACCCTTAATTATTTACCCTCTAATTATTTTTAGTAAACTATCACGCCCTAAGCGACGTCTCGACTGGCACTGACCGCCTTTACAGAGCCCGGGCTCCCAACCCGGAAGGATTGCGTTTTTGTGGGCAAGACGACGAACGTGGGGTTGGTTTGGCTCGTTGCCGCGGGAGAGCTAGAGACTCAAGAGCAGTTGATATGGTGGTCTGCTCCGATCGGAGCGGTCGGGTCGGGCGGATGGTCTTTAGTCTATTTCGCTTTTTTCTTTTCTTTATCCCTCTATTCACGCCCCTCCCCTCAACCCCTCTTCTCTAGCCAGAGCCTAGTCCAAGCTGGGGGTGAGAAGAACTGGTGGGATGACGGGGAGCAGATTGAGCATCCACACGATCCACAATCTCTGCTTGATAAGCTCTATGCAACGAGTAATTCGACATGGGCAACTTGGCCGAGCGGTCTAAGGCGCCAGACTCAAGCGCAAACTTGATCCTTTCAGAGGACTGTATTCTGGTCTCGCAAGAGGCGTGAGTTCGAATCTCACAGTTGTCAGTTATTTTTGGGGGTTTCCTACATCATTAACGATGAGACTAAATAAAAAAGCTGCATGGACGACTGCCTGACAGCTACGGCGTATGATTTATTGTTTGTGAATAGAAACGTTGTCCTAGTGCTCTATACCACGAAGGGAATAATGATTCGGTACCCAGGGATGGGAAGAATTGATTACTTCATTTGTGATTAACCTAAGCCCGGAATTGCAATTGTACAAGTGAGTTGTGACTCCAGGAGTCCGGATGTCTTTCGGATAAGCTTCGGTTTGTTCTCTTGCTTGCGCGCTCCATCTGAAATAGCGCCAACAGCTGTTCGAGTTGTGCCATTCTTACACACCACGGAGACGGTCTGTCGGACATCTAAACCTGAATCATCCAAACCCAATCCACCACCTCGTTATCTAAGAACATCAAAACTACTGAAGTCGAGAAGAGTTGATCATCCACGGAAGAAGAACCAAAATGCCCGTCATCACCACCAAAGAGCCCGCCCCGGCCGTCGCCGCCGCCCTTGAGGCCGAGGCGAGCGAATCGAAGCCTGCCTACCTCGTCGTCTATGCGTCCCACCGCAACGGCAAGTCTTGGTGTCCCGATTGCACGGCCGCGGAGCCGTACATTGAGAAGAAGTTCGCGGGCGAGGAGAATACTGTGAGGGTTGTATACGCGGGTCTGCCTGAGGAGTGAGTTTCCCCCCATATTTCTTTTTTCACGTGCATTTTCAAGGCCAGTCTATAGTCGTGTGACGATTCGGGTGGAATGAGTAAGGCTAATGCAACATGCCTTTTTCCAGGTGGAGGACCAAAGAGAACCCGTGGAGACAGGCGCCGTTCAATGTCACAAACCTGCCGACCTTGATCAAGGTCTCTGGAGAAAAGGTGAGTAGAACGTTCCTGTTTCGCAGTGATTCATGATTCATGTTAAAGCGGGATTGGGATGCTGATGTGTGAGTGGTCGCAGTGGGAGAAGCTGGTCGAGGCGGATGTCTACGACCAGAAGAAGCTTGACCTATTTATCGGAAGCAAGCTATAGCAGCTTGTAATTGATGTAAACCAAGAAAAGAAGCCGGGCACAGGGTTAGCACTAAGGAATCACTCGCTACACCGTGTAGTCTTCCTTGTGGGTGAACATTGCGGGATAGCAAAAAGGACCAGAAGACACCGTGTATGTAGCCTTGCCCGAATACTCTCCAAGCAAGGATGTTGAATGTCGACATTGAAACAACATCCGATGGGTAGTCTATGTTTAGGAACGCGAAAAGGAAGGGTCTTGGAGGCAGATACAGCACATGGAGCTGCCTTCATGCGCGATCAGGCAGCTCGTAGATGGAGTCCTTTGGGATTCGTTCATTGGCGCGAGTACGAAGCTCGTCTGAAGTAGCGAAACGGCAAAGTTTCCTGGGGCGTTGAGGCCTGTGTCGGTGGACCATGACCACCGGCTTGTTTGCTAGCGGTCGAGTTAGACGTCCTTAGTCTCTCCTTCCGAGATCACTCTCAGACTGCAATTGCGTCCAAGGTAAGCTGACTGATGAGATGGGTTGAGGTATTATAAGCGTGTTGCAAGTCATGGAAAGGTGAACGTACCTGGGACGTGTGTGAAGGGACGGACGCGAGGGCCCAGCCGTCGACGTGATTAGGAATTTCACTACTGGCAAGATCAGGATGGTCGTCAAGGCGGCGTTTCCCACAATATGGAATTCAAGTGGAACCACATCTTTCATAAGGTAAGGTACTTTCTAGGGATGTGCAGACGTTGTACCCAGGCCCCCAGTCCCCTAAATCCTAGCATCAACGACAGACAACAGACGTCTTCTATCTCGCTCTTTTTATATGCGCAAAGGAAATCATAGCAGCCGATTTCTAGTCAATACGTCACGTCAGAGCTCCCTGGGACTAGCTAGATATGTTTCTCCTCGCCAGCCACGCACACCTGGTGCTAGTCTAGCCATACACCCCGGCGATAGACTTGGACAGACAACATATGCGGGTGTGGAGTTCTCAGATACGATGTATGAAATCGCAGATACTATGCGCGGCCATGCCAAGAGGATTGCAGTATTCTTTGAAGTTTGCGTCGGGCAGACTGCTGGCTGAGAGGATAGCCTCTCTTTTCCCTAAAGATCCCTTCGTGATTGCGAACGTCGAATCGAAGTACCCGTCATCATAAACCCAAACAAGCGATGCTACAGATGCATGAGAGTTGAAGACATCACCAAGGCAGGGCGCCGTCTATGACACTGACTATAGTGAGCCCATCACCGACCAGATCAATTTGCATCACTTTAATCATCAACCCGTGCTAGGATTCACGCCTTACAATTTTCAAACCCTTCTATCAAGAATGAGTGCAGCATCTAAGTTGGTCCGGGCATGTTCCTGCACCCCTACACGACCTACCAACGTCATCTGTAGCCGTCCCACAGAAAGAATGCGTGAAGAAGAGGTGATAAGACTTGCGAACGCGGAAGCGTGGGAGGCAGCAGTTGCTTTCCGGGTGTTATATAAAGTGTGTTGTGCATAGTAGAGCACATGACATGGGTTAAATTTGTGTGAGAAAGGGTAATTACCCCCTTGTGGCTGAACATGGGTGGCAAAAGGCACTAGAAGACTTGCGACGAATTCTCTCCGACTTAGGCCGGAGGATAGACGCCTGGCATGCCGTCGGCGTAAAGGAAGAAAAGAGGGGGAAAAAAAGAGAAGAGCAAGTAATGCTGGAATAGCCTCCAGATCTGCAGCATCTGAGGGAAGGATCGCGCACTCTGGAACGGTAAGCATCGTTGCCACCAGTTAGCACTACCCAACAGCTATAAAGTACTATATACTTAGGGTATTATACCTACTAGGTAGATAATATAAGAATCTTAATACCTATATAAGTACCCCTTATAACTTAGCAGTGGCCTCTGGCCACTGCATAGTGATTTTACCTACTTAAGTGCAATAGACCTTCTAACTCCGCGCCTCCTAATAATATATAGCCTTTAGTTATATAATCCTCTCCTAACTATAGCTATACTTATATATATCTATTATACTAGATAGCCTCACGATTTTTAACTTTATATTAATAATAACGTAGTTTTTAATTATTTAAACTATAAAACTATTAACTTTTCCTCTTATATACTACCCGCGCTACTAATACTGCCTCTATGACCGCTTCGTCCGCTAGTTATTACTATCTTTATAGTCCTCTTATTCGATTAGGTTAGCTAATACCTTCGTAGCTATACTATTATTAGTAACGCTCTCTCTATATTAAAGTAGTTAGTATAAGCTATAATTACTAATATTCCCCTAAGGGGCCTAGGCTACCTCTATCTTAATAATATAGAGGACTTACTTAAAAAAGGGCTACTCTATAGAGTATATAATAATCTACTTAGCTTCTATTACTAAGTTTATTTACTTAGCTATAATATAATAATAAGTATCTCTTCTAGGGGTATTAATAAGAACCCTCTTAAGGGCTATATTAATAATATACTCTTTGTATATAATAAAGTAATTAAAGAAGGAGTAGGTTTTATTAATTATATTAATATTAAAGGCTCTTATATATTATTAGTATTATAGAGTATAGCTTATATAAGCTTAGTATTTTTATATATAAGGTTTAGTATTAATATAATTAAGAGATAAGAATAAGGAAGAGGGAGAGGTATAAAGCCCTATTTATAATAATAGAGCTTCTTATACTTCTAGCTATGAGAACCTCTTAGGAAAGATCTCTTTAGTTAAGGAGTTATCTTATATAATAGCTTTTATAGTACCTTACTAGAAAGTTAACGTTTTAGGTTAAGGAGTTATCTTATAGAAGGTTTAGCAAGGGTATTACTATAAGAGCTTTAGTAGCCTATTTAGCTCTAATATAATTAGCCCTAGTATAGCGCGCGTCTAACTTTATAATATTTAAAGGGTTTACTTATAAGTAGTAGGAACGTATAGAGTTCCTATATTATTTTCCTTAACTAGTAGAGAGTATAGGTTAAAATACTTATATAGTATTTCCTAAATTATACCTATAAACTAGGTAAATTTATTATAGTCTTTTTACGACGGGGCCGCGGCGTAATTTCAAACTTAATAACTTAGTAGTATAACTAGTAATAATCTACTAGTAGCAAATTTACTTTAATTAAATAATTTACTTAGTAGAAGCTATTATTAATATCTAATAAATAATTTACTAACTTCTTATATATACCCTTTTAATATTATTAAATAACTACTATACTATAACTACTCTATAAGATTACCTATCCTATACCTATTATATAATAGTTTAAATCTTACTATTAGATATTAACCCTTTTAAAATATTATTTATACTATTAAGAGCTAGATAATTTCTAAGGTTTTATAGAGACTACCTTACTTATAAGATATTATAAAAGGTATTAGAAGCTAATATTAATTAAGCTAGAGCTATCCTTAATAAAACTAATATTATAATTAATTATAAGAATAGCTTAGATAATAAGACTATAGAAAACGACTTTTTTATTAAATATCTTAAGTCCTCTAGAAACCTTAATTAAGTCCTTACTAGCTTTAAAGTCTATTTTAATACTCATAAGCCTAACTAGATCCTATTAAATATCCTACTTAGAATATATAGGTAGTTTAAAAGCAAAGCTATACTTATTATAATATACTTATAAGGCCTTTTTCTAACTACCATACTATTAGCCCTTATTATATAAATTATAAGTCCTTTATTTATACTAGCCTAGAAGATACTTAATAGCTATTACTATACCTTCCTTACTTAATAAATAAATTATGAGTTATTTATATACTAATCTAATACTTAATCTATAATATCGCTATTATTTAATAATAATCTAACTAGACTAATAGATATATTTTAATATACTATTAAGCTCGGAATTACGCCGCAGCCCCTTCGCAAAAAGACTATAACAAATTCACCTAGTTCGCAGGTATAATTCGGGAAATACTATATAGGTATTTTAACCTATACCCTCTACTAGTTAA
>JAVHLU010002951.1:0-14456 GCA_036785755.1 Colletotrichum ledebouriae
TCTAAAGAGCACTTTATAGCTCTTAATAGAATATAGGGATATATAAATAAATTCCCTAACTATAGTTTAATATATAACTATAGTAAGGATATACCTAATAATAATAATATAATTGGATTTATAGATTTAGATTAGGCACGAGATCTTAATAATCGAAAATCAACCTCAGTTTATATATTTACTTAGGGTTTATATAATATTATATCCTATTCTTCTTCTAAACAAAAAACAGTAGCCCTATCAAGCTGCGAAGCCGAATGCATAGCTCTATTAGATGTAGCAAAAGAGGCTCTATATATATATAATAATTATAACTTTATGCTTAATAAATTAGGCTATAAAAGCCTTATAAAGCCTAAAATACCATTTTACTAGAAATCTAGTTACAGAAGAAGAGATTTTCCTCTTTTATGTGCAGTCTAGTAATAATATTGCGGATATATTAACAAAGCCCTTGGGTAAAATAAAGTTTCATAACCTATTAAATATAATAGGTAATAATAATAATAACAATAATATAACTAATAATATAGATAATAACCGCATTAGAGATCTAAATTATTAAACTACAATAACAATAACTATAACTATATAAAAGTCCAGTTTTCCTTTTTATACCTATAAGAGTTAGGTTTTTAGGTTTTTCTACTGGTAATTATTATATAATACTCTAAGAATTTCCTCTTTATTTTTCCCTACTAGGTTTTAAGAGTTTTTATATTAGAGTATATAACCTATAAAGAGAGTGTGATAATATAATATAACATAATATAACAATAAGCTATATATAAATAAGATATATACCTTATGGGGGGGTATAAGAATACCGAAGGTATATCTTAAAAATTCCATAATAATCTTATAAGGTTTATATAAACCTTAGTAAATAGCTATAGTATATATAGTTATATACCTATATAATATCCCTTTAATAATACTTTAATAACTATAAAACATAAAATAATAACTATAAAAGTATTTCCTTTATAGAATAAATACCTTAAAAATCTATATAAACTCTAATAATAGCAATAACCTTATATACATATATATATTTATAATCCTTAGCTTTATAGCTATAAATATATAGGAATTGCGCACGGACCATATAGTGATCTAAGCGCGATTTCTGCTTAATAAGCTACTGCTTTGCAGTTATGTTTCAGAATATCTTACCCCTCACTTCGTGAGGGCAGGATTTGTAACTTAGAAATAACATTAACAATACTATTAATATTCAACGATTTCTCTATCAATTAATTCCTGGAAAAATACCTCCTTATGCTTAAATTTATTAGCTTTCATCACTATATTACTCAGCCTATTAATATCTATTATTCAGGCTGTTTTACCGCCCCTTTTGCTACTTATATACCTATTCTTGTAATTACTATTACCTATACTACCTAGAGATCCTAGTAATAGAGGTAATAATAGCAACCCTAAGGGCTAGAATAGTAGAGGAGGTAGCCCTAGCTATAGTAGTAGTAATAGCTAAGGTAATTAACGCCCTTAACTACTAGCTAGGCTAAGAGAAATTATTAAACTATTATCTAACCCTGATAGGTTCTTAGTTAGCTATAAATTTATTATATTCCTTCTCTCTATAGATAAAGAAGGAGTAGTATAGGTAATAGCTAATATATTAGTTGTAAAACCTAGGCGTAGTACTCCTTAATTGAAGACTAATATAATCGGGTTATTTAATCTACCTCTATATAATAATAAAGTTAATAATATATATATTAATAGTAGTTTAAGAACTATCTACTAAAATATATATTATTTTATTAATACTATTAATAGCTACGTCGAGTCAGATAATAAGAACCTAGCTATACCTACTCTTAACCTATATTAAACCTTATTAAGGTATACCTCGAATTAGTACTATAATAATCTAATATTTAATAAGAAGGCGGAATTTAAGGACTATAACTATAGCTTAGATTATTAAAAAGAGTTATTACTTAAACGTTTTTATTTATTATATAAAATTACTAAAGCACGTTTAACTAAGGAGAGGTATACTCTATACGATATAATTAATATAATATTTAATACTAAATAAGTAAGGTTACTTAACTATATAAGGATACTAAAGAGAGCGAATCTAAGGTATTAACTATTACTTATAATAAGATAGATATAGAACTAGTTATTAGTATTCCTTAGCTAACTAGTAATATAAACTATAATAAGTTTATTATAAGCCTATAGAAGATAATCCCTAGCTAGTATTAAATAGTTACTAAAGGATCCTAGCGAGTATTAGTTTAACTATCTATTAAGATAGCCTATATAGGAACTATAGCGATATAACTATTACTAAAAGAGACCTCGAAGGTAGGCTATATTACTACTACTCGTTACCTATACTATACGAACCTAAAGGAGACTATACCTAGCCTATTGCTATTAAGACCTATAAAGCAAGCTACTAATATTACTACTAAACCCTTATTAAGCTCCTCTCGCAAGGAAATTTAGTTTAACTAAAGATAAAGGCTTAAATACTAATACGAATAGCTTACTTAATATATTTAGTATCCTTAACCGCCTAGTTACCCTTTAGTATATATAATAAAGGGGATTAGTTATAAATAAGAGGAAGAAAAAGTATATACTTTATTAGATAAGGGCGACTTTAACTATATCTAGTATATTAAGGCTAGCGAGGATTTAGATTTATATAAAAAAGACTTAGTTATTAGTACTAATAACGAGGATAACTAAGAGTAATAGGAAGACGATCCCGAGTATATTAACCTAGTTACTTAACCCGCTTATTACTATAAATACCCTCTAGGTTATATCCCTAGATATAAGGACGAGTACCCTATTTTTAATATTAACTTATTTTAAAATTCGCTCCTTAAGGATCCTAGAATCTACTCTTATGAAATATACCTTTATAATACTAAGCCGTATACCGACTTCGAGGGTATCTTCTCGTATAAGACCCTTCTATCCCCTTAGCTAAATATAACGCTTATTAGTCCCGTTAAGCTATAGTAATATATAGTTATACGTTTATACTATTATATATATACTAAGATTATTATCCGAGGCTATTGCAACGGACTACTAATTATAGTTTATATTAATACTAGTATAAACCGCTTAGTTATAAGCGAAGCCTGCTTATAATAGTTCTATACCCTCTTAAGAGAACCTAAGGCATTTAAGCTCTAAAGCGTAGGAAGCCTTAAAACTATTACCTACGTAACCTTTACGATTCTTATATAAGAATAATAACCTAATAGCTATATAATAACTACTAAGCTCTATATAGATATATAGCTTATCTTATATTTAGATACTAATCTACTTATAGAGTAAGACTTTAATATACCTAATAGGCTCGACGTTCTAAACTTAGAATCGTGCGTCTAGATTATATCCTGCGATAATATTTGAATTCCCTCTTAGATTTATTTAAAAGTCCTTTTAAAAGTTTATAATATATATACTATAAGAAATATAACTATTACGCTATACGATCGCTCTGCTATTTAAATTAATATACTATTAGTAAAATAGAGTCCCTTCTATTTAGCCTAAAGCATAAAGGGTATATATATATATATATATAGGTAATTCACCGTTTATTCCTATTATTAATAACGCTCCTTACTTATTAAAGATTAAACGAGGTGCTAAGCTTAGAACCCTAGCGCTCTTTAAGTCTAATAGATACCTTAAGCTAAAGACTTACGATTAACTATAAATAGCTTTTTTAATCTTATTATATAAGGATCTAACGTATTATACTATTTTTAGCCTTTTAGATCGTAAGCTTATAATACTTATTTAGCTACTAGAACTATTAGTTAATAAATAAGTAGAGATCTCTAACCTAACTAATAAGGAAGCGCTTACTAACTAAGGCGTAATAAAGGATAATATAACGCTGAATTATAGAGATATCTATAAGGGGAATATTAACCTAAATAGTAAGATAGGTATAACTAAGCTTAAAAACTTACTAGTAGTTATTACTAAGGAAGGTATATATATTTATAACTAAGACGCTAAAGCTATTTAATACCTTAAAGAGGTTATATTATATTACCCTGCTATTTAGAAGGACCAAGGACTAATTAATCTTCTAAAAGACTAATACCTTAAGGTTAAACTTATTAAAGGATAGTAGAATATTAATATTAGATAATAACCTTATCCTATTAGTAAAGAGGATAAGAAACTTATTAATAAAACTTTAGACGAGCTCTATACTTAAAACTATATAAAATAGGGTAACTCTAGGCTTATATTATTTAGAGCCCTTATATTTACTATATAGCAAATTATAGATAGTAAGCGTAAAGGTCGGATAGTTATAAACCTATATACTCTTAATAAAGCTATAATCCCTAACGCCTACCCTATATTACTATAGTAAGATATTATTCAATACCTTTATAGTAAACTATAGATTACTATAGTTAACGCTCAATCCTTCTTCTATTAATTTCTTATTAAGAAGGAATATTAAGATTAATTTATTATAGTTAGCTACTAGGGATAAGAACGCTTAAAGGTAGTACTTATAGGATTCTATAATTCGCCTACTTACGCTTAACGTATTATAAATAGACTCCTATAACTATATAAGGAATATACCTACGTATTTATTAATAATATCGTTATTACCTCGAAGGACCTTAATATCTACTTTAAGTACCTTAATATAATTCTTAAACTCTTTATTAATATTAGACTCTTGCTTTAGTAAAGAAGTTATTCGTTAGATACCCTTCTATTAAGCTACTTAGCTTTACTATTAACATATTTAGACCATTAAATACTTAAGACTATATTAATATTATTAAAAAGATTAAGTACCCCTATAACCTCTACTAGCTTAAATACTAAATAAGTATAACTAGTTTTCTATAATATATAATACTACGCTATAATTATTATATTTAAACGCTCTAATAGTATAAAACTACGTTACTTACCTAAGCCTAAGCTTAAGGGAAGGATAAAAGTGCTATAAGAAAGCTCTTCTATTAAAAGATAAGTTTTAAACCTATACTAGAAGAAGTAGCTAGCTTTAATAATATTAAGGATACTTTAATAGTAAATAACGCCTTATTTTACTATACCCCTAATAAGTAGTTATTTATATAGCTTAACTTATTAAAGGAAGATAGATACTCCGCGCTAATCTTCTAGCTAGCTAATAATATTAAATAGAAACCTTATAACCCTATTAAGTATACTAATATACGTCTAATTACTTATATTAGTAAGGCCCTTAACTAAGCTAAATAGAAGTATTAGCTTACTAAACTTAAAGTTACTTACCTAGTATAGGTAGTAAAAAGGTATTAGCTAATACTATACTTATTAAGACGAGACCTTATAATAATACTTACGAACTATTTAGTAATATATAATATTATTAAATAAACGTCGCTATAGTTAGAGGATAAGACGAGGTCTAATTTATAACTTATATTATTATTAGAATATCTTAGCTAGTTCTCCCTAGTATATTATTATATCCCTAGAATATTAAATATTATAATAGATATATTATTACGCTTACTTATAATAGAAATCCCTATTAAAGACGTTAGGGAATACGATAAGATATAGGATAATATACTAATAGGTATTAACTTTATAATAGAGTTATCTCTTAATAACGACTTTAAGACTAAGCTTATCTAATCTTATACTAACTCTAAGTCCTAGAGTAGAGTATATAAAATACTCTGCGAAAAGGTAGATAATATAGACCTCGACTTTATTATATATAATAGTCTCCTTTACTATATTAACCCTTATACTAATAAATAAAGGCTCTATATTCTAAAAGAGTTAGTAACGCTAGTTATTAAAGAAGCTTATAATAACTACTATTACTTTAGTAAGAAATAAATATAGAGAGCTATTAATAAATACTTTTATATACTACGTTTGAAATAATAAGTTAATAACTATATAGCTAACTACTTATAATACGGAATAATAGATATAGAATATTAACTACTACTTAGTGCGATATAGCTAATATTAATACTAGCTATTCCCTTCTATATAATTACTATAGACTTTATTATTAGACTTCTTAAAATACTTTTATAGTATTTAGGCTACGAAGTAGAGAACTTCCTACTTTTTAATATAGTACTTACTATACCTAATAGGTTCTCTAAAGTAATACTTCTTATCCTAGGTTACTTAATATATACTACTAAGATCTAGGGATACCTCCTTCTTTATAACCTCTAATATAATAACTAGGGAATACTAAAAGCTATTATATCTAATTATAAGTAGAAGTTCCTATTAAAGTTTTAAACTATACTATAGGCTAACTTATACCCTAAATTAAGATTCTTAATAGTATATTATCCTTAAACTAATAGTATTTTAGAACGTAAGAACTAAACTATTAAACTAGCTATTTATTACTTCCTTAACCTCGTTAATAATAACTAGGTAATATTACTACTAAGCCTTTAATATAACCTTAATAACGCCTATTTATAAGTTATTAGCTATTTACTAAACTAAATCCTATATAATAAGAATACTAATAACGCGTTAAATATCTTAGGTAAAACTAATCCTAAAAAAAACTATAAAATCTTCTAGGAGGAAGCGAAAATTTTAATTATAATAGCCTAGCTATATATAAAGGAATAGTATAATAAAAAATATCGATTTATTAATTTTAAGCGAAGCGACTAGGTATACTTTAAGATAGAATTAGGATATTATCTACTAGGATAGCTAAACCTAAAGTATAGCTACTAGTATATTCTATTTAAGGTCCTTAAACGTATTAGTAAGTTAATATATTACCTTAATATTCTACTTAATATAAATATTTATCTAGTTATATCTATCGTCTAGCTTATACTAGTACTAGCCCCTAGTAGTAGCCTATTTAACTATTAAGATAACTACTAAGGTCTAGTTAATATTAAGGAAGATAATAATATCTATTAGCTTAAAGTATATAAGTATTTTAACATTAAAAGTATTCTTAAGAAGTAAACCCTCGCGCGAGGAAAGGTATAATATCTAGTTAAATAGAAAGGTTATTTACTAATATATACTATTTAGATAGATAAAGATATTATAAATATAAATAAACTTATTATTATATTTAAAAGTAAGGAATAAGAGATAGAATAGCTCTATAAATAAGCGTAAGCTTAAAGACCTATCTAATAAGGTATTAAACTAGTATTAGAGCTTAGTAAAAGACTACTAAGGCGCTTAAGAGGAAGGCTTTATAAGAACCTAGTAGAATAATATAATATATATTATAAATAAGGAACGCGCTAGTTAAAGCGCTTTAAATAGATAGGTAGATTATAAAGAGTATTATAACTAAGGCCTTAATATAAAATAAAGATATTTAGCGCGCTTAGCGCGTCTAAGGACTTTACTCTAATAATAGCGATATTTATATCTATCCTATTAGTAAAGATAACTATATCTATTATACTTTCTCTCTTAAACTCCTTCTACCCTTAGTACTATAAGAACCTTTATAAATATAACTACCCTCCTAACTAGAAGGTCGATCCCTACTCTTATTTAACTAATAAGAAAAATTAGCGCTTAAGTATATATATATAAAATAAATTTATATTACTAGGTAACCCTACTAGTTATTACTACTACCTTTACCCGCTTAGTATTAAGCGTATTTTTCCCTCTATATATATATTTTATAAGAATAGGTATATAGGTAGCAAAAGGGGCGGTAAAACAGCCTGAATAATAGATATTGTAAGAATACCGAAGGTATATCTTAAAAGGTTCTATAATAATCCTATAAGGTTTATACAAACCTTAATAAATAACTATATTATATATAGTTATATACCTATATAATATCTCTTTAAT
The DNA here is from genome assembly GCA_036785755.1 of Colletotrichum ledebouriae. Taxonomy (NCBI): domain Eukaryota; kingdom Fungi; phylum Ascomycota; class Sordariomycetes; order Glomerellales; family Glomerellaceae; genus Colletotrichum; species Colletotrichum ledebouriae. Next base: position 7,882 of record JAVHLU010002951.1, read on the forward strand.
AATACTTTAATAACTATAAAATATAAAGTAATAACTATAAAAGTATTTCCTTCATGGAATAAATACTTTAAAAATCTATATAAATTCTAATAATAGCAATAACCTTATATATATATATATATATTTATAATCCTTAGCTTTATAGCTATAAATATACCGAAGTTGCGCACGGACCACATAGTGACCCGAGCGTGATTTCTGCTTAATAAGCTACTGCTTTGCAGTTACGTTTTAGAAAATCTTACCCCTCACTTCGTGAGGGCAGGATTTGTAACTTAGAAACAACAACAACATCAACAACAATATCATCAATAATACTATCAATTAATTCCAGGAAAAATACCTCCTTATGCTCAAATTTATCAGCTTTCATCACCATATTACTCAGCCTATTAATATCTATTATTCAGGCTGTTTTACCGCCCCTTTTGCTACCTATGTACCTATTCTTACAATTAAGATATCGTAGCCCTTACTAATCTCCTTATAAGACGTCCTATTATTATAGTAAGAACTCCCTATTCGACTAGAGCGCCTAAGTCTATTAGGATTAATATCTCTAACTTTATTACTAACTATAAGAGCCTTTTAAAGCTTTACTATAAGACTAATAAAGATATAAAGAATAAGGTCTATATATATAGCTCTAGTAACTATTAAGACGTAGTAAAATCTTATATTAGTAAAGCTAAGACCTAGAAGGAAGCTAAGGAGAGATTTCTATACTAGTTTAGATTTATAGACCTAAAGTCTTATTAAGATCCTAATAAGGACCTTTAGAACCTAGTTATAGGATCTTATATCGAGGATAATAATCCTTCCTAGGTTATAGCGTTAATTACTACTATTTAATAGCTTTAATAGAGAGCTATCTAGCGTAGAGACCTAGAACTTACTAATACTAAGCTTATTTATATTACTTATTACTATTTTTTAGAGAAGGCTATAAGAGCTATAGCCCGAAGTCTTAGCTACTAGCTTACTAAGGTTATTTTAAAGTAGTAGGTTATAATAGAAGACGCTCTAATTAAATAGTCTACTACCTACTAGGAACTCTAATAATTATCTAGCTTTATTAAGCCTAAACTAATAATAACGCTTTAAGTTCTTATAAAGACGATTCTAATAAGGTAGAGGGCTAAAGCTAAGGAACCCTCTATAGCCTAGATTACTAGCTTAATTATTAATTCTCTTATAGAGAGCTTTAGGACCCTAAATATAAATAGGGCTAATTATAAGATAGATATCTTAACTCTTATTAAGAGAGTTACTAGCTAAGGAGATAATACTTTTAATTTAAATATTATAGAAGCTATTAAACCTTATAAATAATAATCTTAGGCCTATTTGTAGACTTAATATTAATAATAGTAGTACTTTTCCTTATAAGCTAGATATAGGGACTACTAAGGAGGATATTAGTAATACTAGGGATTTAAAAGAGGTAGAGTAAGAGGAGGCTATAGAAGCTTCTAGTAAGATAGATTACTATAGTATATACCTTTCTAGGCTATAGGGGCCTGCTAGCTTTATAGCGCTATTAACTATATTATTATTAGCTATATTAAGTATCTTAAGGCTAGCTAGAATAGGGTTTGCTACTATATATCGCCCTACTACTTTATTAGCACCCTAGATATAGGTACTAAGGTTAAGATAGGTATTATTAATAAAGGCTATAACTATAAATTAACTAATAGTTAGATAATTTTAAAGTATATCCTAATTAATAAGGATAACTTTATATATTATATAGTTACTACGAGTAAGTTAGTAGAAAGGTAGGACCTATAGCTTCTAGAGGAGGTTATAAGGGTCGTTAGTTATAATAAGATATACCATAAACTATCTATTAGCTTTATAAATTTATTAAAGGATACTACTTAATTATATAACTTTATAGACGCGACGTTCTTAAGCTTTAAGCTAAAGAACTAGTATATTAACCTAGTAGAAGATATTACTACTATAGAAAGAGGGAAAGCTAGAGGGTATTATATAGAACCTTATAATACTTATTATTACTAGGCTCCTTAAATAGTAAACCTACTTATAATTCGAGACCCTCCTATTTAAATTACCTAGAGAGCTATAAAGCTCCTAGATAATAAGGAAGATACTAAAGACGCTATATTACTAGATACCCCTAAGGAATAAGTTAAGTAGTAGAAATAGGATCAATAAGATAAGCCTTAGATTTAATATAGTAATTTATAGACTAGCTATGCTCTTACCCTTAAGCTATATAGTAAAAGAGTAAATAGGACGGTAGCTATCCCTAAAGCTTTCTTTTACTAGAACTAGCCTAATTAGGATAGGACGGTCTATAATACTACTAAAGCTATAATTACTAAGTATAAGGATAGGTATAATTTAAAGGTATAAGAAGTCTTTGTTCTTATTAATATTATACTTCTAGATTAATTTAATAAGATAGGAGAGAGTAATAAAGAGCTATAGGAATAAATAGATTAATAGAATAATAATAAGAACTATTCTAAAGGCTAAGCGATTTTAGCTACTATTTCTATAGACTTACTTAAGGATTTATAGATTAAGGTAATTTAATTTAACTATTATACGATTAATCCTATTTTCAAGATAGGCGCTATAATAGAAGATTAGGATTTAGTATTACTTCTACTACTAAGATATATTACTATCCTAGACTTCGTTATAACTTACTAGTAGATTACTATTACCCTCTATAGCCCTGCGAATATATTAATTAGGGGGACTATTAATAGTAGCTCTACTATTAACCTTATTAGTAAAAGTTATATTAAGCGACTAGGCTAATAGAGCAATATAGTTAAGATAAATATAGGGATCTGCGGGATTACTAATAGAGAGTAGAGAACCTAATTTATAGGTATAATTATAGATGATATTTATATTAGTAGTAATTAGATTTAGGATATTAGCTTTTTTATTTTCCCTAAATATACTTATAATAAGGACCTAGTACTAGAAGCTCCCTTTATTTTAAAGACTCGAATAATACTAGATTATATATAGAACTAGATTATTAGAGTCCTTTAGTCTAGGAATATTAAGATTAATATCTTACTATTATTTTATATAGGAGACTTAACTACTTAGTTCCTAGAAATTATTACTAAGATAGACTACTTTATTTCTTCTTAGTATTAATATACTCTCTTATCTCCTATAGAGGAGGGGAAATAGAGGCTACTACTAATAGACTTAATATAGTAATAAGCCTAGATTTTATAGGAGATAATTAGTAAGCTAGTAATACTAAGAACGAGGAAGAGCTAGATATAACGCTAGGGAGTATAAGGATATACTAGGATATTAAAGCGATTTAATAAGCTTTTAAAGGCTCTTATAACCTACTAGATAAAGTTAAGTAATAGTTAGACCTAGATAAGGAAGTTATTACTATTTTTAAAGAGTTTAGACTAATTTTTAATAAAATCCTAGAGACTATAATCTGCAACGAAGTTACCCCTAAGCTTAATAAGATCTAAGAAGCGATTATAAGTATAGGGTATATAGTAGGATATAATAGCTATAGTATCGATTAAGTTCGGAATTACGCCGCAGCCCCTTCGCAAAAAGACTATAACAAATTTACCTAGTTCGCAGGTATAATTCAGGAAATACTATATAGGTATTCTAACCTATACCCTCTACTAGTTAAGGAAAATAATATAAAAACCCTATACGTTCCTATTACTCGTAAGTAAACCCTCTAAATATTACTATATAAAGTCGGATGCGCGCCGCATTAGGGCTAATTATATTAGAGCTAAACGGGCTACTAAAGCTCTTATAGCAACGCCCTCGCTAAACCTTCTAATAAGGTGCTATAAAAGCTACTATATAAGATAACTCCTTAACCTAAAAAGTTTACCTTCTAGCAAGGTACTAAAGGTACTACGAACGCTACTATATAAGAGGTAACTCCTTAACTAGAGAGGTCTTTCCTAAGAGGTTCTTATAGCTAGAAGTATAAGAAGCTCTGCTACGAGCAGGGCCTTATGCCTCTCCCTTATCCTTATCCTTATCCTTATCCCTATAACCTATAATAAATCCTTAACTATATTAGCACTAAACCCTGTATATAAAAACGCTAAGCCTGCGCGAGGCACGCCCTTTAATACTAATAATATACGAGAGCTTACTAGAGAGTTTAGTATTAATATAATTAATAAAACCCGCTCCTTCTTTAATTACTCTATTATATATAAAGAGTATATTATTAGTATAGCCCTTAAGAGGGCTTTTATTAATACCCCTAGAGGGGATACTCGCTATTATATTATAGCTAAGTAAGTAAACTTAGTAGTAGAAGCTAGGTAGGTTATTATATACCCTATAGAGTAGCCCTTCTTTAAGCAGGTCCTCTGCACTATTAAGGCAGAGGTAGCCTAGGCCCCTTAGGGGAATATTAGTAAGTATAGCTTACGCTAACTACTTATAGAGAGAGCGTTGCTAATAATAGTATAGTAAAGATAGTAACGACTTCTAGCGGATAAAGCGGTAATAGAGGCGGTATTTAATAGCAGCGCGGGTAGTATATAATAGGAAAGGTTAATAGTTTCGTAGTTTGAATAATTAAAAACTACGTTATTATTAATATAAAGTTAAAGATCGTGAGGCTATAGGTATATATAAGTGCAGCTGTGGTTAGGAAAGGTGGTCGGCAAGTTCACGTGACTAAAGGCTATGGATTATTAGGAGGCGCGGAGTTAGAAGGTCTGTTGCACTTAAGTAGGTAAAATCACTATGTAGTAGCTAGAGGCCCTATAGTATCGATTATTAATACTATATTCACCGACCTAAGAAAAGAATAATAAAGAAGAAAGTACCTAGGAGGAAGTATAAGTTAGTATATTAGAAAGGTATTAAAGTTATTATAGCTATAGATACTACTTTCTCCTATAATAATTCTAAACCTATACTAATAACGCCTATATTACTAATGGAAGATATTAATATAATATATAAGATAAAAGATAAGAAGGTTTAACCTATTAATAACGCTATATTAGATAGTTTAACCCTAGATAGAGACCTAGAGTAGAAGTTAAAGGCGTGGGTAAAGGCTAAGAAAAATATAATCCTAGATCCTAGCGCCCTATTCGTAAGCCTAGTTATACTTAAGTTTTTAACTATTAAGTAAGCAATAAGGCTTATTAGAGCTTAATAAAAAGCTATCCTTAAGACTATTAATTATCTATAGCCTAAAGAAAAGAAGCTCCTTTTAGCTATTCTTATTACGAGAGAGAAAGCTTTAGCCTAGGAATTTAAGTATTATAGCTCTATATACCTTTCTATTATACCTTTATAAATAATTTAAATAGTACTATATAAGGTATAGTAAGCAAAAGGAATCCTAATATCGAGAGGACTAAAGTCGGATATTATTATAATTCTAAAGGATAGACTAGAGAAGGGAATTTTTAAGTAAAGTTATATAGCCTATTATAATCTACTCTTCCTTATATAAAAGAAAGATAGTAAGATAAGGCTTATTAACTTAGCGACTAAGATAAATATAGTTATAATATAAGATATAGTACTACCCCTTTTAGTAGACGACTTTTTAAAAGACTTCGCTATATATTACTTATTATTACTACTAGACTCCTTCTTAGGATATAACTAAGTCCTATTAAACCCTATAGGTAGAGATCAAATAACGTTCGTATTACCTATTAGACTACTACGGATATATATATTACCTTAAGGAGTAACGAATTTAATTACTTAGTTTATACGGGTTATAATTAGAATCCTTACCCCCCGTAAGGTATATATTTTTTTATCCCTAGGTACTATAAAGCCTTCCTTAATAATATTACTATTAAAGGACTAACTTTACGATATAATAAAGAAGAGATTGAGTCTTATCTAGGGATTTATAGATTTATTTTAGAATACTTATAGAACGTTAATAAGGTCCTAGTTAATTTAGAGCTAGCGGAGTATATAGTAGTAGTAGTTAAGTTATAGTAAGCCTAGGAAGTAGTAATAACTATTAGCTATATTTATAGTACTAATAGGCGTTATCTAGAGGAAGCGAAGATAGTTAAGATCTATAAATAGGCTACTTATATTAATTTAATAGAGTTAAGGGCTTTTCTTAGGATTATAACGTTCTATAGATCCTAAGTAAAGGACTACTCTACTATTATACTAACTTACTTAAAAAGGATATCTTATTTAGCTAGGAGGAGAAGTAATAAATAGCTATAGATATCTTAAAGGTAATACTTATAGGGGCCCTGATCTTTATTACTATAGATTATAGCCCTAAAGGAGGAGATATCTACCTTATAGTTAATACTAGTAATATAGGATAGGGCGGAGTCCTAGGATAATTTATTAATAACTAGTATATAGTCTCTCGTTTTAAGAGTAGTACTTAGTTAGGACTAGAGCTATTATATAACGCTAGGAAGAAGGAATTATATAATATTCTAAAGGTTTTAAAAAGGGTATATAATTATTTATATAGATAATACTTTATCCTAGAGATAGATACTTAGATATTAGTTATATAACTTAATAGAGTAGCTATAGACCTCCTAGGAGCCCTTATT
>JAVHLU010002952.1:0-14455 GCA_036785755.1 Colletotrichum ledebouriae
ATATTCTAAGTATTATAGATATATTATACTTTAAAGTTAAATATTTAAATCTATATAATCTAGTAAATAATAAGAGCTCCTAGGAGGTCTATAGCTACTCTATTAAGTTATATAACTAATATCTAAGTATCTATATCTAGGATAAAGTACTATCTATATAAATAGTTATATACCCTCTTTAAAGCTTTTAGAATACTATATAATTCCTTTTTCCTAGTATTATATAATAATTCTAATCCTAACTAAGTATTACTCTTAAAGCGAGAGATTATACGCTAGTTATTAATAAATTATCCTAGGACTCCGCCTTATCTTATATTACTAGTATTAACTATAAGGTAGATATCTCCTCCTTTAGGGCTATAGTCTATAGTAACGAGGATTAGGGCCTTTATAAGTATTACCTTTAAGGTATTTATAGCTATTTATTACTTTTCCTCCTAGCTAAATAAGATATCCTTCTTAAGTAAGTTAGTAAGTAGCTTTATAATAGTAGAGTAGTCCTTTACCTAGGATCTATAGAACGTTATAATCCTAAGGAAAGCTCTTAACTCTATTAAACCAGTATAAGTAGGGCCTCTAGCTACTGCATAGTGATTGTACCTGCTTAAGTCTAACAGACCTTCTAACTCCGCGCCTCCTAATAATATATAGCTTTCGGTTATATAATCCTTTCCTAACTATAGCCGCACTTATACGTGCCTATTATACTAAATAGCCTCACGATCTTTAACTTTATATTAATAATAACGTGGCTTTGAATTATTTAAACTACGAAACTATTAACCTTTCCTCTCGTATACTACTTATGCTGCTAATACTGCCCCTATTACTGCTTCGTCCGCTAGAAGTCGTTACTATCTTTATAGTCCTCTTATTTGATCGGGTTAGCTAACGCCTTCGTAGCTATGCTATTATTAGTAACGCTCTCTCTATTCGGCGTAAGCTATATTTACTAACGTTCCCCTAATAAGCCTAGGCTACTTAGGCTACCTCTACCTTAGTAATACAGAGGACCTACTTAAAGAAGGGCTACTCTATAGGGTATATAACGACCTACTAAACTTCTATTACTAAGTTTACTTACTTATCTCTAATACTATCGCCCCTTATAGAGTCCCCTATAGGGGTATTAAGGTAAGCCCTCTTAAGGGCTATGCTACTAATACGCTCTCTATATATAGTAGAGTAGTTAATAAAGGAGTAGGTTTTATTAATTATATTAAGGCTAAACTCTCTAGTAACCCCCTCTATATTATTTATATTAAAGGGCGTGCCTCGCTTAGGCTTAGTATATTTATATATAAGGTCTAGTATTAATATAGTTAAGGGATAAGGATAAGGAAGAGGGAGAGGTATAAAGCCCTGCTTATAGTAATAGAGCTTCTTATACTTCTAGCTATAAGAACCTCTTAGGAAAGACCTCTTTAGTTAAGGAGTTACTTCTTATATAATAGTATTCGTAGTACCTTGCTAGAAGGTCGACCTTTTAGGTTAAGGAGTTATCTTATATAGTAGCTTTTACCTTACTAGAAGGTTTAGCGAGGGTATTATTATAAGAGCCTTAGTAGCCTATTCGGCTCTAATATAATTAGCCCTAGTGCGGCGCGCGTCCGACTTTATAATATTTAGAGGGTTTACTTATAAGTAATAGGAACGTATAGGGTTTCTATATTATTTTCCTTAACTAATAGAGGGTATAAGTTAAAATACCTATATAGTATTTCCCGAATTATACTTACGAACTAGGTGAATTTATTATAGTCTTTTTACAAAGGGGCTGCGGCGTAATTCCGAACTCAATTAGTATAAGTAGCCTATTTATAGATCTTAACTATCTTCGCTTCCTCTAGACGACGCCTATTAGTATTATAAATATAGCTAATAATCGTTATTACTTCCTAGGCTTACTATAACTTAACTACTTCTATTATATACTCCGCTAGCTCTAAATTAACTAGGACCTTATTAATATTCTATAGGTATTTTAAAATAAATCTATAAATCCCTAGATAAGACTCGATCTCTTCTTTATTATATCGCGAAGTTAGTCCTTTAATAGTAATATTATTAAGGAAGGCTTTATAGTAGCTAGGGATAAGGTTATATAGGATTCTAATTATAACCCGTATAAACTAAGTAACTAAGTTCGTTACTCCTTAAGGTAATATATATATCTATAGTAGTCTAATAAGTAATATAAATATTATTAAGTCTCTACTTATAAGGTCTAATAGGACTTAGGTATATCCTAAGAAGACGTCTAGTAGTAATAATAGTTCATATATAGCGAAGTCTTCTAAGAAACTATCTACTAAAGGGGGTAGTACTATATTTTATATTATAATTATATTTATTTTAATTACTAAGTTAATAAGCCTTATCTTACTATCTTTCTTTTATATAAGGAAGAATAGATTAAAATAGGCTATATAACTTTGCTTAAGGATTCCCTTCTTTAGTTTATCCTTTAGAATTATAATAATATCCTACTCTAGTTATCTTAATATTAGAATTCCTTTTACTTACTACGCCTAATATAATACTATTTAAATTATCTATAGAGGTATAATAGAAGGGTATATAGAGCTATAATACTTAAATTCCTAGGCTAAAGCCTTCTCTCTTATAGTAAGAATAGCTAAAAGGAGCTTCTTTTCTTTAGGCTATAGATAATTAATAGTCTTAAGAATAGCTTCTTATTAAGCTCTTATAAGCCTTATTCCTTACTTAATAGTTAAAAACTTTAGTATAACTAGGCTTATAAATAGGGTACTAGGATCTAGGATTATATTTTCCTTAGCCTTTACTTATACCTTTAACTTCTACTCTAGGTCTCTATCTAGGGTCGAACTATCTAATATAGCGTTATTAATAAGTTAAATCTTCTTATCTTTCGTCTTATATATTATATTAATATCTTCTATTAGTAATATACGCGTTATTAGTATAGGTTTATAATTCTTATAAGGGAAAGTAGTATCTATAGCTATAATAACTTCAATACCTTTCTAATATACTAACTTATAATTCCTCCTAGGTACTTTCTTCTTTAATATTCTTTTCTTAGGTTTATAAATATAGTATTAATAATCGATACTATAGCTATTATATCTTACTATATACCCTATACTTATAATCGCTTTATAGATCTTATTAAGCTTAGGGGTAACTTCGTTATAAATTATAATCTCTAGGATTATATTAAAAATTAGTCTAAACCCTTTAAAAATAGTAATAACTTCCTTATCTAGGTCTAATTATTACTTAACTTCATCTAGTAAGTTATAAGAGCCTTTAAAAGCTTATTAAATCGCTTTAATATCCTATTATATCCTTATACTCCCTAGTATTATATCTAGCTCTTCCTCGTTCTTAGTGTTATTAACTTACTAATTATCTCTTATAAAGTCTAAGCTTATTACTATATTAGGTCTATTAGTAGTAGCCTCTATTTCCCCTCTTCTATAAGAGATAAGAGAGTATATTAATACTAAGTGCGAGGGGTTAGACCCGAGTTAATTTAATATAAGGTCGCTATAATACTATTTATTTAAGCTAAAGAGGAAAAAGGGGAAGTTTCCCTCTCTAGTAGAGATTTCACTAGTCTATAGGGAATAACTAGGTAGGCCCTAGGTAAGCCTTAGGTAGCTCCTTAAGGTAGTAAACCTAGATAGAAGCCTAGGTAGGCTTAACCTAGGCGTAGCTTATAATACTATCCCCCCTCCTAGCTAGTCCCCCCTAGGCATAGGCTAGGTTGCTATTATTATCTATAACTAGTCTATATAGGGCTTTATACTTATTTACTATAGTAGTCTCTATAATAGCCTCTATAGGCTCCTAGGTAAGCTCTATATACCCCTCCTACTTAACTAAGACCTCGTATCTCTACCCTCGCTTAACTACCTTCTATCGCGCTATATATATCTCCTCTATATACTACTTAAATTCGCTATTATTAGCTATAATTAGTAGTAGCTAGGGGTCTATTCTTATTTATATAGGTAGGGGGTCCTCTAGTACCCTCTAGAGGAGGTTTATATAGAACCTTAGGTAGGCTTAGGACTCTTATTATAATATATCTATAATATAACTATAATAGCTTCTTACTAGGCCTAGGGCTCTTATAGTTAGCTATTAAAAGCTAAACCTTATTACTTACCTAGTACTCCTCTATAAGTATCCTATACTAGTTTATATTCTCTATATTATATTTACTAAGTAGCTATAATACTTATTTAAATAAAGTCTATTACCTCTTATAGTCTTATTACTAAGAGGATAGCTATTATATCCCTAGAGGGGGTCTCCTTTACTATATTATCTATTATAAGTATAGGGTTAGTATAATACCTATATTCTAAGAAGAATAGTAAGAGCCTAGTTATATTACTAACTCTATTATAGAGCGCTAGCTAAGTAGTAGGTAGGAGCTATCCCTAATTATCCTATACCTAGGTTATAAATACCTATAGGATAGCTTATATCTCCTAGTTCTATCTCTTAGTATTACTATTAGTCTATAGGTAGTATATAGTACTTAATAGCCTCCTTATACTAATAAAGTAGTAGAATTTAGCTTAGAAGTAGCTTACTTAGTTAGACCCTTAATTACTAATAATACTACTTAGAAACCTATAGAACTAGAGGTATAAGGTAAGGAACTAATAGGTATAAGCTTCTATCTTTATAATACCTATCTCCTCTAATATTACTAACTTACCTAGCTTATGTACTATAACTTATAAATATTAGCTAGCGTTATCTTTTATAAGTAATAGGTTTATAATAAAGTCTATTAAGAGGTTAGAGTATAACTAGGTAGGTATTAGTAGGGGCTTTAGGAAGCCCCTCTTAGCTTACCTCTAGATATATATCCCTCTATAGATATCGTAGTTCCTTATAAATCTCAATACTATCTATAATTATCCTAGCTAGTAGAACTACTAGCTTACTATTTCTAGTATATTATTATATTCTAGGTAAGTAGTTATACTTAAGTTATAGCTCTAATAAATAATTCTTTTATATAGAGCTCGCTTAGTAAGTTATTATTATCCTCCCTACTAAGTACCTATAGCCTCCCTCTAAATATTAGCCTTCCTTAATTATTAATATTATACTTATTAATTTAAAGCTTAGCTTTAATATCTAGTAGGAAGCTCTAAAGCTAATAAACAACTATATAGTATATAGCCTTATATATTATATCCTTCCTTATAGTTTCTAGCTATAGCGCTTATAGTTTAGGGTTACTATTAAAGATTATAGTATCTAGGACGTTAGTATAGCCCTTCTAACTTCTCCTTACTAGGGGGCTAACTATAGGGGCCCCGCGGGGGTAGGTATAATCTAGTATTAGCTATAAGACCCTCTCCTACTTCTACTTATTATCCTACCCTTATAGCACGTCCTATTCCCTCTAGGAGAGGGTATTAGGGGCTATTACTTCCTTACTAGGGCGGTATTTAATAATAAAGCTATACTAGGATAGCTCCTCTACTTACTAGCTCTAGCGCTTTATAAGGCGCTACTTCTTTATAAAGTATTTAAGCCCCTAGTAGTTAGTTAGTATCTTAAAAGTAGTTATACTATGTAGCTTTACCCTCTATATATATAGGTAAGAAAGGACTACTAGGAGCTCCTTATTATAAATAAGGTAGTTATATTCTATAGGTAAGAGCTTCTAGGAGTAGAACGCTATAGGGTGCTAAGTACCCTCTAGGTCGACTTATAAGAGTACCCCTCCTAATATAAATCCTAAATAGTTAGTTTTAATAATAGTCTTATCCTCTAGATTAAACTAGTAAAATACTAGCTAGGTATTAAAAAGCTACTTAAGATATAAGAAGGCTTATTCTTAATTATCTCCTTATTAGAACGTTATATTCTTCCTAGTAAGTAGTATAAATAGTCTAATAATATCGCTATATCCTAGTATAAATATATTATAATAGTTTATAAACCCTAGGAAGCTCTAGACCCCCTTTAGGGAGGTAGGGGGTAATTACTTAGTAATTACTTAGAGTTTCTCAGGGTTATAAGAGAGACCCTCTCCTATTATTATAATAAACCCTATATACTTAACCCTCTTAACTAAGAATTTATATTTTATAGGGTCGAGGTTTAGGCTTATATTAGCTAGCCTCTAGAGGACCTCCTAGACTTTCTTCTTATAGTCTTCCCTCGTTCTATCTAAGTAAATTAATATATTATCTATATAAGTAGTAACGAAGTTATTAAGGAAGTTCTATAGGGTATTATTAATATATTACTAGAAGCTAGTAGGGGTACTAGTTAGGCTTAATAAGTAGATTACTTACTTAAATAACTTATACTAGGTATAGAATATAATTCTCTCCTAGTACTCCTCTACTACCCTTAGCTTATAGAAAGCTACTACTATATCTAGCTTAGTATACTACTTAGCTATACTTACTTAGCGTAGTATCTTAGAGATTAGTAGGAGAGGGTAGTAGGTTTTCTTTATAATTACGTTAAGGGCCCTATAGTTAATATAGAAGTAAATCCCCTTACTAAGCTTCCTTATAAAGAGCACTAGTACCCTAGTAAGTAAGCTACTAGCTCTAATAAACCCCTTATTTAGGAGGTCTTATAAGGTCTTTTTTAGTATTAGTAGCTCTTCTCTTAATATACTATAGAGGGGGCCCTAGGGGAGTAATAGCTCCCTCTTATTTAGTCCTAGTATAAGGTTAATCTAATAGTCTACCCCTAGTTACCTAGGGGGTAGTAGGTAAGCCTTATCAGAGTTAAATAGGTTAGGAAACTCCCTTAAGACCTAGTCTAGTAGATAGTATTATTAATCCTCCTTTAGTCTTAGGTTTAAGGCTTTCTTAATATTAGATAAGCTAATAGCTTATACTAGTACCTCTTTAGTACCCTCCTAGTACTTACCCTATTATCTTACTAAGTATTAATAGATTATAGAGAATAAGGGTATATTAAGGAACCTTATAACCCTTATTTCCTTTATAAGGGGAGTTTCTTCTTAGTCCTTTAGGTATAGCTTAACGTATCCCCTCCTATAGTATACTTAATAAGCTATAGCGTTATAAATAACCTAGCTCTATTCTATCTAAAGGCGCCCTAAGAGGATATTATAGTCTAGGCTATTAACTATATATATAAAGATATACTAGGTATAGCTACTCGTTTCTAGGTTAAATACTATTATACCTAGCGCGTTACCTAGTAATAGTCTACTAAGTATATACCCTCTTATAAGTTAGTATCTCTTCTTAATATATAAAAGGTAGAGATATTAAGCTAGGGATAAGTTAATTATTATATAAGTATTACTCCTAGTATCTACTAGGGTATAAGCTAGATATCCTCTATTAACTCTAACTTAAATAATAATAAGCTTATTATTCGCTAGTTATTCCTATTTATATTATTCCTAACTTAATATCTCTTCCTTAGTAGGCTCTAGGGCTTAATTTTACTCTAGAGTTAGTCTTTTTCTAACTCCTTATCTTCCTCTAAGGAGTTAGTTACTACCTAGTAGTTATTTATAACCTTATAGTATACTATTTCTTCTTTTAAGGTTTTTACCTTTATAACCCTAAGTAGCTAGTCCTCCTTACTAGGGTATCGCTAGGTAATATAGCCTCTAGTTCTATAAGTATAATAGGTATAGGGGTCCCTCGTGCCCTTCTAAGGTTATTAGTATTATACTAGGGAGGTATCTAAGGAGGATCTAGAGTTTTAGTAGTTATAGCGTCTTATCTCCTTAACTTATAAGACGCATACTGCTCTAGTTATATAGGTATCCCCTTTAGTATCCTTAGTAATAGGTCTCTAGTAGGTTACTAGGTAATTACTAGTAAACTTCTAGCGCTCTACTTTCTATATAATAATCTAGACCTTTAAGAGCTAGCTACTATAATTAGCTAGTAGGTTAATAATAATTAGCTAGTCCCTTAGCTTAGGGGTAAGAGAGGCCTCTAGAAGTAAGATCTAGACTTAGCTAGGCTAATTTATACTACTTATATTAGCTAGTATCTACTTAAATCTTAGTAGGAAGGTCGCTAGGGATTTATTCTCTTTTTACTAGAGGGTTTATAATTAGGCTATAGCTTATAATTAGATATTTAGGTCCTTATATATCTAGTCTAGGTAGGCTATAAAGTCCTTAGGGTTATATTTCCCCCTACCCCCCCTAGCTCTATAGAAAGTAGAGACTACTTACTAGACTATAGTATCTAAGTAGGAGTTAATAAGGTATTATACCTCTATATCTATAGTATAGAACGCCCTATCTATAGCAATCTTATACCTTATTTACTATACCTAGGTAGTATATTCCTTCTACTTATTTAAAAGCTTTAGGGGTAGGGGTAGTAGCTTCTAGTATACTATACTAAGTATTACTAGTACCTTACTAGTAGTACTTATAGGGGTCTACGTAGCTATGCGTTAGCTATTCCCCTACTTAACCTCTTATTACTATTACTAGAGGGACTCTATTACTACTATTAAATTAGCTTATAATAGCTTATCTTAAGTTTTAGCTATATTACTATTAACTATTTTACTAACTAGTAGGGAGTAGCGCTTAACTTATTATTATTATTATTATAATAATAAGCTTAAATATACGAGGGGTTAGACCTAAGTTTATTTAATATAAAGTCGCTATAATACTATTTATTTAAGCTAAAGAGGAAAAAGGGGAAGTTTTCCTCTCTAGTAGAGATTTCGCTAGTCTATAGGGAATAACTAGGTAGGCCCTAGGTAGGCCCTAGGTAGCTCCTTAAGGCGGTAAACCTAGGCAGAAGCCTAGGTAGGCTTAACCAGGGCGTAGCCCGTAACACTAAGAAGAAATAAAGTAGTCTATCTTAGTAATAATTTCTAGGAACCGAGTAGTTAAGTCTCCTATATAAAACGATAGTAAGATATTAATCTTAATATTCCTAGACTAAAGGACTCTCATAATCTAGTTCTATATATAATCTAGCGTTATTTAAGTCTTTAAGATAAAGGGAGCTTCTAATACTAGGTCCTTATTATAAGCGTTTTTAGGGATAATAAAAAAGCTAATATCCTAAATCTAATTACTACTAATATAAACGTTATTTATAATTATACCTATAAACTAGGTCCTCCGCTCTCTATTAGTAATTCCGCAGATCCCTATATTTATCTTAACTAAATCGCTCTATAAGCCTAGGCGCTTAATATAACTTTTACTAATAAGGTTAATAGTAGAGCTACTATTAATAATCCCCCTAATTAATATATTCGCAGGGCTATAAAGAGTAATAGTAATCTACTAGTAGGTTATAATAAAGGATAGGATAGTAATATATCTTAGTAATAGAAGTAATACTAAATCCTAATCTTCTATTATAGCGCTTATCTTAAAAATAGGATTAATTATATAGTAATTAAATTAAATTACCTTAGTCTATAAATCCTTAGGTAGGTCTATAGAAATAGTAGCTAAAGTTGCTTAGCCTTTAGAATAGTTCTTATTATTATTCTATTAATCTATTTATTCCTATAGCTCCTTATTACTCTTTCCTATCTTATTAAATTAATCTAGAAGCGTAATATTAATAGGAATAAAGACCTCTTATACCTTTAAGTTATATCTATCCTTATACTTAGTAATTATAGCTTTAATAACGTTATAGACTATTCTATCCTAATTAAGCTAGTTCTAATAAAAGAAAGCTTTAGGGATAGCTACCTTCCTATTTACTCTTTTATTATATAGCTTAAGGGTAAGAGTATAGCTAGTTTATAAATTACTATATTAAATCCGAGGCTTATCTTATTTATCCTACTTCTACTACTTAACTTATTCCTTAGGGGCGTCTAGTAGTAAAGCGTCTTTAGTATCTTCCTTATTATCTAGGAGCTCTATAACTCTCTAAGTAATTTAAATAGGAGGGTCTTAAAATATAAGTAGGTTTACTATTTAGAGAGCCTAGTAATAACGAGTATTATAACGTTCTATATAATACCCTCTAGCCTTCCCTCTTTCTATACTAATAATATCTTCTATTAGGTTAATATACTAGTTCTTTAGCTTAAAGCTAAAGAATATTATATCTATAAAGTTATATAATTAAGTAGTATCCTTTAATAAACTTATAAAGCTAATAGATAGTTTAGGGTATATCTTATTATAACTAATAACTCTTATAACCTCCTCTAGAAGCTTTAGCTACTACTTTTCTACTAACTTACTTATAGTAACTATATAATATATAAAGGTATCCTTATTAATTAGGATATACTTTAAAATCATCTAGCTATTAGTTAATTTATAGTTATAGCTTTTATTAATAATACCTATCTTAACTTTAGTGCTTATATCTAGGGCGCTAATAAAGTAGTAGGGCGATATATAGTAGTAGACCCTATTCTAGCTAGCCTCGAGATACTTAATATAGCTAATAATAATATAGTTAATAGCGCTATAAAACTAGTAAGCCCCTATAGCCTAGAAAGGTATATACTATAGTAGTCTACCTTATTAGAAACTTCTATAGCTTCCTCTTGCTTTACCTCTTCTCAATCCCTAGTATTACTAGTATCCTCTTTAGTAATCCCTATATTTAGCTTATAGGTAAAAGTACTACTATTATTAATATTAAGTCTATAAATAGTCCTAAGATTATTATTTATAAGGTTTAGTAGCTTTTATAATATTTAGATTAAAAGTATTATCTCCTTAGCTAGTAACTCTTTTAATAAGGGTTAAGATATTAATTTTATAATTAGCCCTATTAATATTTAAAATCCTAAAGTTCTTTATAAGAGAGTTAATAATTAAGCTAGTAATCTAGGCTATAGAGGGTTCCTTAGCTTTAGCCCTCTACCTTATTAGAATTATCTTTATAGGGACTTAAAGCGTTATTATTAGTTTAGGCTTAATAAGGCTAGATAACTACTAAAGTTCCTAGTAGGTAGTAAATTATTTAATTAGGGCGTCTTCTATTATAACCTACTACTTTAAAATAACCTTAGTAAGCTAGTAGCTAAGACCTTAGGCTATAGCTCTTATAGCCCTCTCTAAAGAATAGTAATAAGTAATATAAATAAGCTTAGTATTAGTAGGTTCTAGGTCTCTATACTAGATAGCTCTCTATTAAAGCTATTAAATAGTAGTAATTAATACTATAACTTAAGAAGGGTTATTATCCTTAATATAAGATCTTATAACTAGGTTCTAAAGGTCCTTATTAGGATCTTAATAAGACTTTAGGTTTATAAATCCGAACTAGTATAGAAGTTTCTCCTTAGCTTCCTTCTAGGTCTTAGCTTTACTAATATAAGATTTTACTACGTCTTAATAGTTACTAGAGCTATATATATAAACCTCATTCTTTATATCTTTATTAGTCTTATAGTAAAGCTTTAAAAAGCTCTTATAGTTAGTAATAAAGTTAGAGATATTAGTACTAATAAACTTAGGCGCTCTAGTTAAATAAGGGGTTATTACTATAATAATAAGACGTCTTATAACGAGATTAGTAAAAGCTATAATATCCTAATTAGTATAACTTCCTTTAGGGGAATATAGAGTACTTAAGGGTATTACTCCTATTCTAGAAGTAGGATTTATAGACCTATCTATATTATTATTAGAGGCTAGCTACCCTATAGCACGAGGCTATATCTCGCTAAATAAAGCTCTTATAAATCTCTCTTTAAGCTATGTCCCCTTATTAGAAGAGGATCTAGTATCTAAGTTAGCTAAAGAAGAAGAAGATATAATACTTATAGGTCTATAAATATCGAAGTTAATATTATATAGTTAAAGTAATAGAGTATTATAGTTAATAAAGTAAAGTTATTATTATAATATCTTCTAAATAGAAAGATAAACTAGGTAGTTATAACCTTTTTTAAATAAAATAAAAAAGGGAATAATATAAACTAAAGAACTAAATAAATATAAGAAAGGTCTAGCGACCTTAATCTTACTACTATAGGTTATTATAGATCTACTTTAAGTCTTATTACTTAATATAGAAGGGCTTTCCTAATAACGCTCTTATCTTATAAGAATTCGTAGCTTTACTATATTAATATCTCTCTAAAGTTAGTATATCGCTCTTAGTACTTAGGGCTATAATAGTAAGGGGTTCGTTAGTCTCTAGTTATTAATCTAGTTAATCTCGCTATACTTATTAGCTTAGTAAGACTACTAATCTCTATATTAGTATTATATATAACTATCTTAGCTATATTAGCTATATTAGCTATAACTCGCTAGTTCAATAATAGTAGTTATAATAATATATAAGGGGGTAAGGAAAGGAATATACTCGCTTGAACCTACTAATAGTATTAAAAAAAAGAGAAAGGGAGGATTTTAGGGTCTATATCGTTCCTACCTTAATTCTATAAGAAAGCATAGCTATTACTATTCCCTTAGAACTAAGGTAGGTCTGCGAATATCTTCTTCTCTTTAAACTATATTTTTATTATTATTTATATTATTATTATTTATTACTTATAAATTTCTTAAGTTATTATTATATTCGAAGTGGATTAATTATATATATATATATATTAATAGCAGGGATATATAGATATAGTAAAGGTATATAACTCTCTAAGAGGCCTCTAGCCACTGCATAGTGATTTTACCTGCTTAAGTGCAACAGACCTTCTAACTCCGCGCCTCCTAATAATATATAGCCTTCGGTTATGTGATCTTACTAACTACCTTTCCTAACTATAGCCGCACTTATACGTGCCTATAGCCTCACGATCTTTAACTTCATATTAATAATAACGTAGTTTTTAATTATTTAAACTATAAAACTATTGACTTTTCCTCTCGCGCACTACCTACGCTGCTATTAAATACCGCCTCTATTACCGCTTCGTCTGCTAGAAGTTATTACTATTTTTACTATGCTATTATTAGTAACGCTCTCTCTATATTAAAATAGTTAGCATAAGCTATACTTACCGACGTTCCCCTAAAGGGCCTAGGCTACCTCTACCTTAATAGTACGGAGGACCTGCTTAAAGAAGGGCTACTCTATAGGGTATATAACGACCTACCTAGCTTCTACTACTAAGTCTACTTACTTAGCTATAATATAATAGCGAGTATCCCCTCTAGGGGTATTAATAAGAGCCCTCTTAAGGGCTATATTAATAATACGCTCTCTATATATAACGGAGTAATTAAAAAAGGAGCGGGTTTTATTAATTATATTAATACTAAACTCTCTAATAAGCTCTCGCGCGTTATTAGTATTAAAGGGCGTACCTCGCGCGGGCTTAGCGTTTTTATATATAAGGTCTAGTACTAATATAGTTAAGGGATAAGGAAGAGGGAGAGGTATAAGGCCCTGCTTATAGCAGAGCTTCTTATGCTTCTAGCTATAAGAACCTCTTAGGAAAGACCTCTTTAGTTAAGGAGTTACCTCTTATATAGTAGCATTTACCTTTAATACCTTACTAGAAGGTCGACCTTTTAGGTTAAGAAGTTATCTTATATAATAGCTTTTATAGCACCTTACTAGAAGGTTTAGCGAGGGCGTTGCTATAAGAGCCTTAGTAGCCTATTCGGCTCTAATATAATTAGCCCTAGTATAGCGCGCGTCCGACTCTATATAAGGGTTTGCTTGCGAGTAGTAGGAACGTATAGGGTTCCTATATTATTTTCCTTAACTAGTAGAGGGTATAGGTTAAAATACCTATATAGTATTTCCCGAATTATACCTACGAACTAGGTGAATTTATTATAGTCTTTTTGCGAAGGGGCTGCGGCGTAATTCCGAGCTTAATAACTCTCTAAGAAGCCTATAAAAGCTATTAAAAAGAGCAAAAGAATCCGCCTCTAGGTATTATTAAAAAGGGCTAGAACTAATAGGAACTAGGAAGATAATAAATAATATAGCTCTACCTATAAATAAGTAAGAATATTAAGAGTAGGCTTAAAAGATATATAAAATAATTTATAGATCTAATTAAAAGAGATTATCTAAATTAGGCGTAGATTTACTAAGAAAATACTAAAAAACGAGGTATAGGATTATTAAGGTATTAATTATAATAATATATATACTATCCTAAACTCTGCTACGCTCCTCTCTTCTACGCTCTACTCTATGGTCTTCCTATAACGGGTCCGTGCGCTAAGGGAGTTTTCCGAAAGTTGCGCAGCTAAGTCTATCTTATCCCATCCCACTACCCGCGCCGCTGTTAAATACCGCCTCTATTACTGCTTCGTCCGCTAGTTGTTACTATCTTTATAGTCCTCTTGTTCGATCGGGTTAGCTAACGCCTTCGCAGCTATGCTGTTATTAGCAACGCTCTCTCTATTAGTCGGCGTAAGCTATACTTACTAACCCCTAAGGGGCCTAGGCTACCTCTGCCTTAATAGTATAGAGGACCTACTTAAAGAAGGGCTACTCTATAGGGTATATAATAACCTACCTAGCTTCTACTACTAAGT
>JAVHLU010002953.1:0-14445 GCA_036785755.1 Colletotrichum ledebouriae
TTAAGAGGGCTTACCTTAATACCCCTATAGGGGACTCTATAAGGCGCGATAGTATTAGAGCTAAGTAAGTAAACTTAGTAATAGAAGTTTAGTAGGTTATTATATACCCTATAGAGTAGCCCTTCTTCGAGTAAGTCCTCCGCATTACTAAGGCAGAAGTAGCCTAGGTAGCCTAGGCTTATTAGGGGAACGTTAGTAAGTATAGCTTACGCCGACTGCTTTAATATAGAGAGAGCGTTACTAACGATAGCATAGCTAGCGGACGAAGCAGTAATAGAGGTAGTATTAGTAGCGCAGGTAGTGCGCGAGAGGAAAAGTTAATAGTTTTATAGTCTATTAAATAATTAAAAACTACGTTATTATTAATATAAAGTTAAAGATTATAAGGCTATCTAGTATAACGGGCACGTATAAGTGCAGCTATAGTTAGGAAAGGATTATATAACCGAAGGCTATGTATTATCAGGAGGCGCGGAGTTAGAAGGTCTATTGCACTTAAGCAGGTAAAATCACTATGCAGTGGCTAGAGGCCATATTTATATATATATATATATATGTATTAATAAAGATTTAATATATTTAATAGTTAAATTATTTATTTTAAAAATATAGTTTTAAAAATAAAAAATAATACTTTATTAATTTATTTAAAGGAAAATATTTAATTAATTTCATTTTCTTATACTTATTATACTAATATTACTGGCCTCTAGCCACTGCATAGTGATTTTACCTGCTTAAGTACAACAGACCTTCTAACTCCGCGCCTCCTAATAATACACAGCCTTCGGTCACGTGATCTTGCCAACCACCTTTCCTAACCACAGCCGCACTTATACGTGCCCGAGAGGCATAAGGCCCTGCTCGCAGAGCTTCTTATACTTCTAGCTATAAGAACCTCTTAGGAAAGACCTCTTTAGTTAAGGAGTTACCTCTTATATAGTAGCGTTCGCAGTACCTTGCTAGAAGGTCGACCTTTTAGGTTAAGGAGTTATCTTATATAGTAGCTTTTGCAGCACCTTTAGCACCTTACTTAAAGGTTAACCTTTTAGGTTAAGGAGTTATTTTATATAGTAGCTTTCGTAGCGCCTTACTAGAAGGTTTAGCGAGGGCGTTTCTAGGCCACGAGAGCCTTAGTAGCCCGTTTAGCTCTGATATAATTAGCCCTAGTGCGGCGCGCGTCCGACTCTATATAGTAATATTTAGAGGGTTTACTTATAAGTAATAGGAACGTATAGGGTTCCTATATTATTTTCCTTAACTAATAGAGGGTATAGGTTAAAATACCTATATAGTATTTCCCGAATTATGCCTGCGAACTGGGTGAATTTATTATAGTCTTTTTGCGAAGGGGCTGCGGCGTAATTCCGAGCTTAATACTAATATTACTTAAGTTAAAATATTATAAAGCTTTTCTTAAAATATACTTTTTATATATTATTTATTTACTTAGTAATTTTTATTTATTACTTTAAGTCTTTATAGAAATTTAGTTTTAAATATATTATTTATTTACTTAGTAATTTTATCTATTACTTTAAGTCTTTATACAAATTTAATTTCGACTTTATTAAAAAGTTTAACTTAACTTTTCCTAAGATATTGAATATATTATTAATAGATATAGTATATAAATACTTAATATATACTATATTTTATTTTAAATATATTTTAAATAAACTAGGAATAAATAAAAGTATTTTAAAAATATTCTTAAAAAACCTAGAAATAATTATATTCTTTTTTTTAAACATATTTAATAATTCTTTTAAAAACAATTTTAGTATTATAATTATAGACTTCTAAGAACTTTACTAAGGAATACTAAAAAAAAAACGTTTTATTACTATTAATTATATAAATAAGGGATAAAATTGCCCCTTTATATAGAATTTAAGCTACTAAGAAACTACTAAAAAAAGCAAAGAATCCTCTATCTATATATAAAAAGTATCCTAGCTAGGTGCCTTCCCTATCCCTTACTACTTATCTTTAACCTTAATTACCTCCTTATCTACTTCCTTAATAGTTAGGGTATAGGCGCGTAGTTAATTAATAACGTAGTTACTAGCTATTTTCATAGAGGCCTCGCGAGTACCTAATAAGAATTAGAATATATTTAGATTATAATCTAGGTATATAGTAGAAGTACTTATTTTATTATACTAATATATCTCTAATATTAGGGTAGTAAAAATAGCTCTAGACTAGGTAGTAATCCTCTCGCTTAGGGGGAGGGTACTCTCTACTATCCTAATTATAATAGAAATACTTTATATTAGGGGCGAAGCTAGTAATAGCTTTTATCTAGGTAAGGTTAGCCTAGGTAGAAAACTAGGTTAGAATATATTCTTTCTCTTTTATAGAAAAGAATAAGAAGACTTACTAAACTATTTACTTTTAGGATAATAGTAGGTTTAGTTAAAGTGCGACGGGTTTAGATAGACTTATAGGGCGACCTAAGGGTAGTTATATAACCCTTACTAAGTATTTTTATTTAATAGTAGAGAGCTATAATAATAGTAAGTAGTTTAAATACTTAGATATTTTATAAATAATATACTAATAGCCTTAGTATTATCTACGCCTAATAAAGTACTACTTAATATTAGGACGACCTTAAGCTTATAATAGTTGCGGAGGTATTTCTTTATTACTAACTAAGATAATAAGGCAGTATCTTATAAGTAGT
Organism: Colletotrichum ledebouriae; assembly: GCA_036785755.1. NCBI lineage: Eukaryota > Fungi > Ascomycota > Sordariomycetes > Glomerellales > Glomerellaceae > Colletotrichum > Colletotrichum ledebouriae. The sequence continues at coordinate 2,693 of JAVHLU010002953.1, forward strand.
TAGGAAATAAAGCGAAAAACCTTCTAGTATAGTATATACTTATATAATAATATATAATACTATCTTTATTAAGGGTATAATAGTAAACCTCTCCTATATAAAGATATACCTAGCCCTCTTTATTAGTCTTATAGGTTAGGAGACGGGGTTAGCACTAGTTAGTCGCCCTATTCCTATACTAGAGGTATAGAGCCTATAGAAAAAAAAGTTAGAATAGAATTAGAATATATTCTAATTATATTTAGAATATATTTAGAGGAGAAGATTAACTTACTAACGTTTTATAGCGTAACGATGGCCTCTGGCCACTGCATAGTGATTTTACCTGCTCAAGTGCAACAGACCTTCTAACTCCGCGCCTCCTGACAATACATAGCCTTCGGCCCCGGTGTGGCGCGCGTCCGACTCTATGCGAGGGTTTGCTTGCGAGTAGTAGGAACGTATAGGGTTCCTATATTGTTTTCCTTAACTAGTAGAGGGTATAAGTTAAAATACCTATATAGTATTTCCCGAATTATGCTTGCGAACTGGGTGAATTTGTTATAGTCTTTTTGCGAAGGGGCTGCGGCGTAATTCCGAGCTCAATAGCGTAACGATATTATTACTATAGTATATAGTAACTCGTTTAGAATATAATACTTAGGAGATAAAAAGTCGAAGCTTTATATAGGAGATTTTAGGGTTTAAAAAAAAAAATTTTTACCCCCTCTTAATATTATATATTACTAACTACGACTAGCCCTAAGCCTTTATATAAAAATTCCTCTATTATATTTAATAGTTCTCTTCTTAATTATTCTATTTAAACTAAGTATATTTAATTATAATAATCTATATAACTAGATAGTATTTAAAAAATAATAGCTATATAACTAGATTATATTTAAAATAAAAAAAGCAATACGACTTAAATCTATTCTTAAAATAATATCTATATATCTCGATTACATTCTAAAAATAATATCTACCTAATAGTAGGGTACTTCTACTATATCTAGATCGTATTTAAAAAATATACCCTAAGCGACTAGATTATATTTAGAAAATATACTCTAAGTAACTAGATCGTATTTAAAAAATATACCCTAAGTAACTAGATTATATTTAAAAAATATGCTCTAAGCGACTAGATCGCATTTAAAAAATATACTCTAAGCAACTAGATTATATTTAATTCCCTAAACTAATAGGATCTAATATAATAGCCCCCGCTAGCCCATACCTAATAGTCAGGTCAGGTCAGGTTTCGTAGTCAGGTCAGGTGAGGTAGGGGGGCAATGGTCGGTTGAGCTGTAGTCTCCACGTCTTCCACTCCGGCTTGCGTTTGCTCAAGAATGCTGTAATCCCTTCTCTCGCATCTGCACTCCTCGCGTGCAAAGCCATGACTCGCCCCGCCCATTCGGCTGCGTCCTCATACCCATCGGCTCCCCTCCCGCCGTTGATCCCAATTCGCGTCCAATAAGCCCATTTCCCCAACGCCATAGGCTGCCCTGCCGAGTTCGCCAAGCGTTCAATCATCTCCGCGACACGACTTCAAACGCCGCAGCTGCTGTGTCCGTAGACTCGGCGTGCTCAGGCTCAGGCACCACGTCCACGGCGCCGCGCATCTCTTCAGCCGTGACGGGTTCCGCGGCAAGAAGCATGCGGTAGGTCTGCCCAGGCGGCAGGCGACGGGACACGGCCGTTGCGGGGCTTGTGCAAGGCAAGCCGATGCTAGCGCCGGGCAACTGGAACTTGGTGGTGGACAATGCGATGGGGTAGTCGGTGGAGAGCGCCAGCTGGAGCCCTGCCGCGGTCGCGAGCCCGTGAATCGGGCAGACCACGGGCGCGGGGCTGTGCCGGATGAGAGACATGACCTCGGCGCAGAGGGCGAACGTGCGCTTGACTTCCGCGTGGGAGAGGGAGGCTAGTTGTTTGAGATCATGGCCCGAGGAAAACACGGGGCCCGTACTCCGAAGAACGAGCACGTTCGGGAGGGTCGCCCGCTCTTTCGCCCACGCATCGGCGTCGACGAGCCAACTGTATATCGAACCAGAGTGCGATCCAGAGACTGAGCGATCGCTGGCGCCCTCTAAGTCTCCAAGGATGTCGGGCTTGAAGGGCGGGAGCGTCATGACACGACCCGTCGTAGGTGATGTGAGGTGCCCCAGGAGCTGTGAGCGGAGGTCCCCGAGGACCTCGAGGCTCAAGGCGTTCCTCCGGGCGGGGTTGTTGAGATGGACGTATGCCGCCTTGGCCGGTAGACTCGGGAGACGCATCGCTGCGAAGAATCACAGTCTATGCCTTGAGAGAGGAACGAGGCAAATGTGAAGTCACAGTGGATGTGATTCTCGTGTACCGGAGAGCTCGTCTGGACGGCATGTTCCATTACCCCGCAGCGGGATTCATGACATCGGCCTAGATTACGTCGACGGTTGTTGCAAGGCGCAGGCCGAAGTGGCTTCAACCGCAAACTACTTTTTCAATCGCATCTTACCAAATCCAACCCAGTTGCAATCCGGTACGGAATTCAGGGAAAGATACATGTGCCATCCTATTGCTGGTTCCGGGAAATCGGATTTGCCATGCGTGGGCTCCCTTCGGTACCTCAGGCGCACGCACACACCTGAATCATTCAGGAACTTGATGAGGGGTAAATACAAATGTCAGTAGTATGTGTGTGGCAGGAACCAACGGGTCGGAGATTCCGTTTTAGGAGATAACTATAGAAGGCCTATATTAGGTATATTTAGCCTAGCTTAGTATTAGAGTAGAACTTCGAAGAATTAACCCTACTTATATATAACTATATCTACTCTAACTAAGAGGCTTATTCTAGCTCCTACTTTAAGGTATTATTAAAATCTATTAAGTTCTATATTTTATAAGTATTTAGAAAGCTAAAGACCCTTATTATAATATTCTTAAGCTATTATAACTTAGTAATAAGCTATTATAAGTATTACTATAGCGTTATTTATATAGATCTTTAATAATATCCTATCCCTATATAACCTTATTTATTTACCCCTATTTTTTAATAACTAATTATATAAGCCTATAGGTATTAATCTAAACTAATACTAAGCTCGGACTATTATTATAAGATATTTTATATTAGAACTAGTGACTCTAGAGAGGTCTAATATTATTAGCTATCTAATTAATATTAAGGAAGTTAATATTATAGATAACTGATATAAACTAACTACGCTATAGACTAGTATTTTAACTATAACTACCTCTTCTATAATAACTAGAGAGCGGTCTAATATACTTATAAATAGATAACTATTCCTATCCTATAAATTTCTAGATATTTATAGATAGTATTTAACTTTATTTATATACCTATATTAGAGTTCTAAATAACTATTTAACTCTAATACTAGTATAGATAAGCTAATAGTATAGCTAAAGGATTACTATCTTAAGAATAGCTTAGATAAAGTAGATTAACTAATAACTAAGAATCTAACTGCTATATTATTTATAACTCCCTCTAATAATAAGTATTCTAATAAGATAGCTAATATTACTCTTCTTATATTAACTTATAGTGTATTTAATATTTCTATAGCTATATTAAGATAGCTAATATAATTAAAATAGGATTTTGAGAAGGTTAGGTATAAACCTAGAAGACTTCTTATCTCTTAAGTCCTTAGAATAATTAATATATAATATAAAGGAGTAGTAGTAATATATCTTAATAGTATCCTATATCTAGTTAATATTATTAAGAAAGCTTCTAATAACGCTACTAATTATTCTAATTTAGTTACTATTAAGAGCTCCCTCAAGGAATAATTCCTATCCTAGGTAGTAAACCTAGATACTAATAGTAATAATATTAATATAAAATAGAAAGATAACGAGGCTTTACTAGCCTACTATAACTAAACCCTATCCCTTCTATATTAAGCTAGTTAGAAGGATATAAGTAACTAAGTAATACTTACGAGACCTAAGGAGACTATTCTAGTTAGCGTTATTTACTAATCTATATATAGACTAAAGGATACTAACCTTTATTATTAGATATTAAGTATATTAGTAATAGTATTAAGTAGCTTAAATCTACTTACTATATTATCTAAGATACCTACTAGATATTAAAAGAATAAGAAGCTAACGAACGATATAAAGCTAAATAACTCCGTTCTTAGATCTTAGAAGACTTAGTAGCCTAATAGAACCCTAGCTAAGGTATAGACTAGATTTTAGCCTAATAGCTAGCTTATATATATTTAAATTATCTAATATAAGCTAACTATAGTAGTTACTATTCTATATATCTAGTTATAATAGTTCTATACCTATATATCCTACTCTATAACCCTCTAGTAGTTTCTACTTATAGATATAGTAGATATTAATTATATTTATATAATAGGAATTATAGATAAAGCTCTTAATAGCCGCCTAATAGCACTTAGTAATAAGGATATAATAATCCTAGACCCCCTCCCTATAACCTATATAATAATACTAACTACTCTTAGAACTAGTAACAACCCTACTAGCCCTAGAACTATAAAGCCTACTAGAGAGGATATAATATAGGAATTAACTTTAGCTAAAAAGATAATAATCTCCTTAAATTACTAGATTAGAAGAAGTCTACTAATCTATATATAAATAGTTTAAGACTATTATAAGATAGGGAAGTTTACTATATTACTTATAGCTAGATCGGATATTAATATCCTAATTACTTAGAATTACCCCTGAGGCGTTTATTATTATAGGAGTAAGCTATTATAAAGGCTTTAATATTCCTTTATAACTATAGTCTTATAAGAAGTATTTAACTACTAAGGGGCGTTATAGATATTTATTCTATATAATTATACTTCTTTTATAAGTTTAGTAGCGAGACTATACCTATTATAACCCTAGATAACTCTACTTATAACCTATAGGATTATACTAATATTATTATTAGAGGATATTACTACGAATTTATACTACTAGAAGATATAGTAAACCTAGTAACTCTATTAACTAATTAAGAGGAATCTTATATTTAGGAAGAGGTTAAGTCTTTAGATAATATAGATCTATTTAACTAAGTAGTATTAGTTCTAAGGATTATATATAATAAATCTCTAAAGCTAGATAAGAGAGTATTAAAGATTAATATAATAGTAGCTTAAACTAGCTTATCTAATTTTTAGAAGAAATAAATAGAAATAATATTATAACGCCTAGCTCGCTATATCTAAGAAGTTATAAAAGTAACTAAACTAACTAAGGGGAAAGCTATATAATAAGCTAGAGTTATAAGAATTCCTAGATCTAATTCGTAAGAACGCGTTAGGATTAAAGATATTATAGATATTAAGATAGAGGACCCCGATCCCATTAAAAAATAGAAGCTACCCCGACGAACTAGGTTAATTATTATAATAGCTTATAAGGGAAAGCCCCCATTAATATTTAATAATTAGCTACTAATATCTAGTTTACGACTTTACTAGTTAACTTGATATAACTTAGTCCTAAGTCTTTAAAGATATTATAATCTGTATTATAGTAAGCAGTTATACGTAAGCTTAATTATATAAAGGGAAAAGAGAAGGCTATTACTAATTCTAATATAGCTATTATAGGTTACGCCCGGGTTAAGCCTACCTAGGCTTCTACCTAGGTTTACTACCTTAAGGAGCTACCTAGGGCCTACCCGAGGCCTACTTAGTTATTCCCTATAGACTAGTAAAATCTCTACTAGAGAGGAAAACTTCCCCTTTTCCTCTTTAGCTTAAATAAATAGTATTATAATAACCTCTTATTAAATAAACTTAGGTCTAACCCCTTATATATTTAAGCTTATTATTATAATAATAATAATAATAAGTTAAGCGCTACTCCCTACTAGTTAATAAGATAGTTAATAATAATATAGCTAAAACTTAAGATAAGCTATTACGAGCTAATTTAGTAGTAGTAATAAAGTCCCTCTAGTAATAGTTATAAGAGGTTAAGCAGGGGAATAGCTAACGCATAGCTATATAAACCCCTATAAGTACTACTAGTAAGGTACTAGTAATACCTAGTAAAATATACTAGGAGCTACTACCCCTACTCCTAAAGCTTTTAAGTAAGTAGAAGGAATATACTACTTAGGTATAATAAATAAGGCATAAGATTACTATATATAGGGCGTTTTATAATATAGATATAGAGGTATAATACCGTATTAACTCCTACTTAGATATTATAGCCTAGTAAGTAGTTTCTATTTTCTATAGAGCTTAGGGGGGGTCGGGGGAAATATAACCCTAAGGACTTTATAGCCTACTTATATTAGATATATAAGGACCTAAATATCTAGTTATAAGCTATAGCCTAACTATAGACCCTCTAGTAGAAAGAGAATAAATCCCTAGTAACCTTCTTACTAAGATTTAAGTAGATACTAGCTAATATAAGTAATATAAACTAGCCTAGCTAAGTCTAGATCTTACTTTTAAAAGCCTCTCTTACCCCTAGGCTAAGGGATTAGCTAATTATTATTAACTTACTAGCTAATTATAATAGCTAGCTCTTAAAGGTCTAGAGTATTATATAGAAAGTAGAGCGCTAGAAGGTTATTAGTAACTACTTAGTAACTTACTAGAGACCTATTACTAAGGATATTAAGGGGGATACTTATATAACTAGAGCTATATATATCTTATAAGTTAAGGAAATAAGACGCTATAACTACTAAAACTCTAGGTTCTCCTTAGATACCTCCCTAATATAATACTAATAACTCTAAAAGGGCACGAGGGACCCCTATATCTATTATACCTATAGAGCTAGAGGTTATATTACCTAGTACTACCCTAGTAAAGAGGGCTACCTACCTAGGGTTATAAAACTAAAAACCTTAAAGAAAGAAATAATATATTATAAGGTTATAAATAACTACTAGGTAATAACTAACTCCTTAGAAGAAGATAAAAAGTTAGGAAAAGACTAACCCTAGAGTGAAATTAGGCCCTAAAGCTTACTAAGGAAGAGATATTAAGTTAGGAAGAATATAAATAGGAATAACTAGCTAATAATAAGCTTATTATTCTTTAAGTTAGAGTTAATAGAGGATATCTAGCTTATACCCTAGTAAATACTAGGAGTAATACTTATATAATAATTAATCTTTCCCTAGCCTAATACCTCTACTTTTTATATATTAAGAAGAGATACTAACTTATAAGAGGGTATATACTTTATAAATTATTACTAAGTAATATGCTAAGTATAGTAATATTTAATTTAGAAACGAGTAGCTATACCTAGTATATCCTTATATATATAGTTAATAGCCTAGACCCTAATATCCTCTTAGGGCGCCCTTAGATAGAATAAGGCTAGGTTATTTATAATACTATAGCTTACTAAGTATATTATAGGAGGGGATAAGTTAGGCTATATATAAAGGATTAAGAAGAAACCCCCCTTATAAAGGAAATAAAGGCTATAAGGTTCCTTAATATACCCTTATTCTCTATAATTTACTAATATCTAGTAAGATAATAGGGTAAGTACTAGGAGGGTACTAAAGAGGTATTAATATAAGCTATTAGCTTAGCTAATATTAAGAAAGCCTTAAACTTAAAACTAAAAGAGGATTAATAATACTATTTACTAAACTAGGTCTTAAGGGAGTTTCCTAACCTATTTAACCCTAATAAAGCTTATTTATTATCCCTTAGGTAACTAGGAGTAAACTACTAAATTAACTTTATACTAAGACTAAATAGGAGGGAGCTACTACTCCCCTAGGGCCCCCTCTATAATATATTAAGAGAAGAGCTACTAGTATTAAAAAAGACCTTATAAGACCTCCTAGATAAGGGGTTTATTAAAGCTAATAGCTTATCTACTAGAGTATTAATACTCTTTATAAGGAAGCTAGGTAGGGGAATTTACTTCTATATTAACTATAAAGCCCTTAATATAATTATAAAAAAAGACTACTACCCCCTCTTATTAATCTCTAAGATACTATATTAAGTAAGTATAGCTAAGTAGTATACTAAGCTAGATATAATAATAGCCTTTTATAAGTTAAGAGTAGTAAAGGAGTACTAAGGGAGAACTATATTCTATACTTAGTATAGGTTATTTAAATAAATAGTCTACCTATTTAACCTAATTAATACCCCTACTAGCTTCTAGCGATATATTAATAATACCTTATAAGACTTCCTTAATAACTTTATTACTATTTATATAAATAATATATTAATTTACTCTAATAGAACGAGGGAAGATTATAAGAAGAAGGTCTAGGAGGCCCTCTAGAGGCTAGTAGATATAAGCCTAAACCTCGACCTTATAAAGTATAAGTTCTTAGTTAAGAGGGTTAAGTATATAGGGTTTATTATAATAATAGGAGAGGGTCCTTTATAATCTTAAGAAACTCTAGGTAATTATTAAGTAGTTACTCCTTACCTCCCTAAAGGGGGTTTAGAGCTTTCTAGGGTTTTTAAACTATTATAATATATTTATATTAGAATATAGGGACATTATTAAATTACTTATACTACTTACTAGGAAGAATATAATATTCTAATAGGGAAATCGTTAAGAATAAGCCTTTTTATAGCTTAAGTAGCTTTTTAATATCTAGCTAATACTTTATTAGTTTAATCTAGAGGATAGGATTATTATTAAAACTAACTATTTAGGATTTATATTAAGAGGGGTACTCTTATAAGTCGACTTAGAGAGTACTTAGTATCTAGTAGCGTTCTACTTATAGAAGCTCTTACCTATAGAGAAAACTACCCTATTTATAATAAGGAGCTCCTAGTAGTCCTTTCTTACCTATATATATAGAGGGTAGAGCTATATAGTATAACTACTTTTGAAATACTAACTAACTACTAGGGGCTTAAATACTTTATAAAGAAGTAATACTTTATAGAGCGCTAGAGCTAGTAAATAAAAGAGCTATCCTAGTATAACTTTACTATTAAATACTACCCTAATAAGGAAGTAGTAGCCCCTAATACCCTCTCTTAGAGGGAGTAGGACGCGCTACAAGGGTAGGATAATAAGTAGAAGTACGAGAGGGTCTTATAGCTAATACTAAACTACGCCTACCCCTATAGGGACCCTATAGTTAGCCTCCTAGTAAGGAGAAGTTAGAAGGGCTATACTAATATCCTAGATATTATAGTCTTTAATAGTAACCCTAACCTATAGGCGCTATAGCTAGAAACTATAAAAAAGGATATAATATTGAGTTCGGAATTACGCTGCAGCCCCTTTGCAAAAAGACTATAATAAATTCACCTAGTTCGCAAGTATAATTTAGGAAATACTATATAGGTATTTTAACCTATACCCTCTACTAGTTAAGGAAAATAATATAGGAGCCCTATATATTCCTACTACTTAAAAGTAAACCCTTATATAAAGTCGGATACTAGGATAGGATAAGATAGACTTAGCTGCGCAACTTTTAGAAAACTCCCTTAGCGCACGGACCTATTATAAGAAACCTATAGAGTAGAGTATAGAAGGGAGGAGCGTAGTAGACTAGAAGATAGTAGATATATTATTATAATTAGTATCTTAATAATCCTATACCTTATTTTTAAGTATTTCCTTAGCGAATCTACGCCTAATTTAGATAATCTCTTTTTATTAGATTTATAAATTATTCTATATATCTTTTAAGCCTACTCTTAATATTCTTACTTATTAGTAAGTAGAGCTATATTATTTATTATCCTTCTAGTTCTTATTAGTTCTAGCCTTTTCTAATAATACCTAGAGGTAGATTCTTTTGCTCTTCTTAATAGCCTTTATAAGCTTCTTAGAGAGTTAGATACCTTCGCTATATCTATATATCCCTACTATTAATATATATATATATATAATTAATCTACTTTAAATATAATAATAACTTAAGAAATTTATAAGTAATAAATAATAATAATATAAATAACGATAAAAACGTAGCTTAAAGAGAGGAAGATATTTATAGACCTACCTTAGTTCTAAGGGAATAGTAATAGCTATGCTTTATTATAGAATTAAGGTAGGAATAATATAGACCCTAAAATCCTCCCTTTCTCTTTTTTTTATACTATTAGTAGGTTCTAGCGAGTATATTCCTTTCCTTACCCCCTTATATATTATTATAACTATTATTATTTAACTAGCGAGTTATAGCTAATATAGCTAAGATAGCTATATCTAATACTGATATAGAGATTAGTAGTCTTACTAAGCTAATAAGTATAACGAGATTAACTAGATTAGTAATTAGAGACTAATAAACCCCTTACTATTATAGCCCTAGGTACTAAGAGCGATATACTAACTTTAGAGAGATACTAATATAGAGAAACTATAAATTCTTCTAAGATAAGAGCGTTATTAGGAAGACCCTTCTATATTAAGTAATAAGACTTAAAATAGATCTATAATAGCTTAGAGTAATAAGATCGAGGTTACTAAACCTTTCTTATATTTATTTAGTTATTTAGTTTATACTATTTCCTTTTTTATTTTATTTAAAGAAAGTTATAACTACTTATTTTATCTTTCTATTTAAAAGATATTATAATAATAACTTTACTTTATTAACTATAATACTCTATTACTTTAACTATATAATATTAACTTTAATATTTATAAACCTATAAGTATTATATCTTCTTCTTCCTTAGCTAACTTAAATACTAGATCCTCTTCTATTAAGGGAAAATAGCCTAAAGGGAGATTTATAGGAGTATTACTTAGCGAGATATAACCTTATACTATAAGGTAGCTAGCTTCTAATAATAATATAGATAGGTTTATAAATCCTACTTCTAGGATAGGAGTAACGCCCTTAAGTACTCTATATTCCCCTAAAAGAAGTTATACTAATTAGGATATTATAGCCCTTACTAATCTCCTTATAAAACGTCTTACTATTATAGTAATAACTCCCTATTTAACTAGAGCGCCTAAGTTAATTAATACTAATATCTCTAACTTTATTACTAACTATAAGAGCCTTTTAAAGCTTTATTATAAGACTAATAAAGATATAAAGAACGAGGTCTATATATATAGTTCTAGTAACTATTAAGATATAGTAAAATCTTATATAAATAAAGCTAAGACCTAGAAGGAAGCTAAGGAGAAACTTCTATATTAGTTTAGATCTATAGACCTAAAGTCTTATTAAGATCCTAATAAGGACCTTTAGAACCTAGTTATAGGATCTTATATTAAGAATAATAACTCTTCCTAGGTTATAGTATTAATTACTACTATTTAATAGCTTTAATAGAGAGCTATCTAGCGTAGAGACCTAGAACTTACTAATACTAAGCTTATTTATATTACTTATTACTATTTTTTAGAGAGGGCTTTAAGAGCTATAGCCTAAAGTCTTAGCTACTAGCTTATTAAAGTTATTTTAAAGTAATAGGTTATAGTAGAAGATACTCTAATTAAATAATCTATTACCTACTAGGAACTTTAGTAATTATCTAGCCTTATTAAGCTTAAACTAATAATAACGCTTTAAGTCCCTATAAAGATAATTCTAATTAGGTAGAGAGTTAAAGCTAAGGAACTCTATATAGCCTAGATTACTACCTTAATTATTAACTCTCTTATAGAGAACTTTAGGACTCTAAATATTAAGAGGGCTAATTATAAGATAGATATCTTAACCCTTATTAAGAGAGTTACTAGCTAAGGAGATAATACTTTTAATCTAAATACTATAGAAGCTACTAAACCTTATAAATAATAATCTTAGGATTATTTAT
>JAVHLU010002954.1:0-14444 GCA_036785755.1 Colletotrichum ledebouriae
CTATATAATACCCTCTAGTTTTCCCTCTTTTTATAGTAGTAATATCTTCTACTAGGTTAATATACTAGTTCTTTACCTTAAAGCTAAAGAATATTATATTTATAAAGTTATATAATTAAGTAATATCTTTTAATAAATTTATAAAGCTAATAGATAGCTTAGGGCGTATCTTATTATAACTAACGACTCTTATAACCTCCTCTAGAAGCTTTAGCTACTATTTCTCTATTAACTTACTTATAGTAACTATATAGTATATAAAGGTATCCTCGTTAATTAGGATATACTTTAAAATCGTCTAACTATTAGTTAAGTTATAGTTATAGCCTTTATTAATAATACCCGTCTTAACCTTAGTACTTATATCTAGGGTGCTAATAAAGTAATAGGGCGATATATAGTAGTAAACCCTATTCTAGCTAGCCTTAAGATACTTAATATAGCTAATAATAATATAGTTAATAGCGCTATAAAACTAGCAGGCCCCTATAGCTTAGAAAGGTATATACTATAGTAGTCTATCTTATTAGAAGCTTCTATAGCCTCCTCTTGCTCTACCTCTTTTAAATCCCTAGTATTACTAGTATCCTCCTTAGTAGTCCCTATATCTAGCTTATAGGTAGAAGTACTACTATTATTAGTATTAAGTCTATAAGTAGTCCTAAGATTATTATTTATAAGGTTTAGTAGCTTCTATAGTATTTAGATTAAAAGTATTATCTCCTTAGCTAGTAACTCTCTTAATAAGGGTTAAGATATCTATCTCGTAATTAGCCCTATTAATATTTAGAGTCCTAAAGTTCTCTATAAGAGAGTTAATAATTAAGCTAGTAATCTAGGCTATAGAGGGTTCCTTAGCTTTAGCCCTCTACTTTATTAGAATTATCTTTATAGGGATATAAAGCGTTATTATTAGCTTAGGCTTAATAAGGCTAGATAACTATTAAAGTTCCTAGTAGGTAATAGATTATTTAATTAGGGTATCTTCTACTATAACTTACTACTTTAAAATAACCTTAATAAGCTAGTAGCTAAGACTTCGGGCTATAGCTCTTATAGCCCTCTCTAAAAAATAGTAATAAGTAATACGAATAAGCTTAGTATTAATAAGTTCTAGGTCTCTACGCTAGATAGCTTTCTATTAAAGTTATTAAATAGTAGTAATTAACGCTATAACCTAGGAAGGGTTATTATCCTTAATATAAGATCTTAGAACTAGGTTCTAAAGGTCCTTATTAGGATCTTAATAAGACTTTAGGTCTATAAATCTAAACTAGTATAGAAGTCTCTCCTTAGCTTCCTTCTAGGTCTTAGCTTTATTAATATAAGATTTTATTATATCTTAATAGTTACTAGAGCTATATATATAGACCTCGTTCTTTATATCTTTATTAGTCTTATAGTAAAGCTTTAAAAAGCTCTTATAGTTAGTAATAAAGTTAGAGATATTAGTCCTAATAAACTTAGGCGCTCTAGGTAAATAGGGAGTTATTATTATAATAATAGGACGTCTTATAAGGAGATCTATAAGGGCTATAATATTCTAATTAGTATAACTTCCTTTAGGGGAGCGTAGAGTACTTAAGGGTATTACTCCTATCCTAGAAGTAGGATTTATAGACCTATCTATATTATTATTAGAAGCTAGCTACCTTATAGCACGAGGTTATATCTTACTAAATAAAGCTCTTATAAATCTCTTTTTAAGCTATTTCCCCTTATTAGAAGAGGATTTAGTATCTAAGTTAGCTAAGGAAGAAGAAGATATAATACCTATAGGTTTATAAATATTAAAGTTAATATTATATAGTTAAAGTAATAAAGTATTATAGTTAATAGAGTAAAGTTATTATTATAATATTTTCTAAATAGAAAGATAAAGTAGGTAAGTATAACTTTCTTTAAATAAAACGAAAAAGGAAATAGTATAAACTAAATAACTAAATAAATATAAGAAAGGTCTAGCGACCTCGATCTTACTACTCTAAGCTATTATAGATCTACTTCGAGTTTTATTACTTAATATAGAAGGGTCTTCCTAATAACGCTCTTATCTTAGAAGAATTCGTAGCTTTTCTATATTAGTATCTCTCTAAAGTTAGCACGTCGCTCTTAATACTTAGGGCTATAATAGTAAGGGGTTTATTAGCCTCTAGTTACTAAGCTAGTTAATCTTACTATACTTATTAGCTTAGTAAGACTACTAATCTCTATATTAGTATTATATATAGCTATCTTAGCTATATTAGCTATAACTTGCTAGTTAAATAATAGTAGTTTTAATAATATATAAGGGGGTAAGGAAAGGGATATGCTCGCTAGAACCTACTAATAATATATAAAAAAAAGGAGAAAGGGAGGATTTTAAGGTCTATATTATTCCTATCTTAATTCTATAAGAAAGTATAGCTATTGCTATTCCCTTAGAACTAAGGTAGGTCTACGAATATCTTCCTCTCTTTAAACTGCGTTTTTATCGTTATTTATATCGTTATTATTCGTTACTTATAAATTTCTTAAGTTATTGTTATATTTGAAGTAGATTAATTATATATATATATATATATTAATAGCGGGGATATATAGACGTAGCGAAGGCACCTAACTCTCTAAGAAGCCTATAAAAGCTATTAAAAAGAGCAAAAGAATCCGCCTCTAGGTATTATTATAAAGGGCTAGAACTAATAGGAACTAGAAAGATAATAAATAACATAGCTCTACCTATAAATAGGTAAGAATATTAAGAGTAAGCTTAAAAGATATATAGAATAATTCGTAGATCTAATTAAAAGAGACCCTCTTAATTAGGCGCTAATTTGCTAAGAAATTGCTAAAAAACGAGGTATAGGGTTATTAAGGTACTAATTGTAATAATAATTATGTCTTCTCCCCCGCTACGCTCCTCTCCTCTACGCTCTACTCTATAGTCTCCCTGCAACGGGTCTGTGCGCTAAGGGAGTTTTCTGAAAGTTATATAGCTAAGTCTATCCTATCCTATCCCACTAGCTTATAAATAGATATATTATTATTATTAGTATTAAGTCTATAAATAATCCTAAGATTATTAATTATAAGGTTTAGTAGATTCTATAGCGTTTAGATTAAAAGTATTATCTCCTTAGCTATTAAATCCCTTAATAAGAGTTAAGATATTTATCTTATAATTAGCCCTATTAATATTTAAGGTTCTGAAATTCTCTATAAGAAAGTCATTAATTAAGCTAGTAATCTAGGCTATAGAGTGCTCCTTAGCTTTAGCTTTCTACCTTATTAGAATTATTCTTATTGGGACTTAAAGCGTTATTATTAATTTAGGCTTAATAAGGCTAGATAACTACTAAAGCTCCTAATAAGTAGTAGACCATTTAGCTAGAGCGGTCCTTATTATAACTTATTACTTTGAAATAACCTTAATAAGCTAGTAGCTAAGACTTTAAGCTATAGCTCTTATAGCTTTTTTTAAAATGTAATAATAAATAATATAAATAAGCTTAGTATTAGTAAGCTCTAGATCTCCTTATTAAATAGCTCTCTATTAAAGCTATTAAATAATAGTAATTAATATTATAACTTAAGAAAGGTTATTATTCTTAATATAAAATCTTATAACTAGGTTCTAAAGATCCTTATTAGCGTCCTATTAAGGCTTTAGGTCTATAAATCTAAACTAGTATGGAAGATTCTCCTTAGCTTCTTTCTAGGTCTTAGCTTTATTATTATAGGATTTTATTATATCTTAGTAGGTATTAGAGCTATATATATAGACCTCGTTCTTTATATTATTATTAGTTTAATAGTAAAGCTTTAAAAAGGCTCTTATAGTCAGTAATAAAGTCGGAGATATTAGTATTAATAAACTTAAGCGCTCTAGTAGAGTAGGGAGTTTATATTATAATAATAGGGCGTCTTATAAGGAGATTAGTGAGGGCTATAATATCTTAATTAGTATAAGTTCCTTTAGGAGAATATAGAGTGCTTAAGGGTATTATTCCTATCCCTAAGGTAAGATTTATAAATCTATTTATATTATTATTAAAAGCTAGCTATTTTATAATATAAAGTTATATCTTATTAAATATAGCTCTTATAAATCCCTCTTTAGCCTACTTTACTTTATTAGAAGAAGATCTAATATCTAAATTAGCTAGAAAAGAAAGAAGATATAATACTTATAGGTTTATAAATATTAAAGTTAATATTTTATAGTTAAAGTAATAAAGTTTTCTAGTTAATAAAACAAAGTTATTATTATAATACCTTCTAAATAGAAAGATAAAGTAAGTAGTTATAATTTCTTTTAATAAAATAAAGAAAAAGAATAATATAAACTAAATAACTAAATAAATATAGGAAAGGTTTAATAACCTCGGTCTTATTCCTCTAGGCTCTTATAAATCTACTTTAAGTCTTATTATTTAATATAGAAAGGTCTTCCTAATAACGCTCTTATCTTAGAAGAATTTATAGCTTTATTATATTAGTATCTCTTAAAAATTAGTATTAGGTTCGGAATTACGCCGCAGCCCTTTTGTAAAAAGACTATAATAAATTCACCTAGTTCGCAGGTATAATTCGGGAAATACTATATAAGTATTTTAACCTATACCCTCTATTAGTTAAGGAAAATAATATAAGAACCCTATATATTCCTACTACTTATAAGTAAACCCTTATATAAAGTCGGACGTATGCTATACTAGGGCTATTTATATTAGAGCTAAATAGGCTACTAAGGCTCTTATAGCCTAGAAACGCCCTTGCTAAACCTTCTAGTAAGGTATTATAAAAGCTATTATATAAGATAACTTCTTAACTTAAAAAGTTAACCGTCTAGTAAGGTATTAAAGGTAAACGCTATTATATAAGAAGTAACTCCTTAACTAAAGAGGTCTTTCCTAAGAGGTTCTTATAGCTAGAAGTATAAGAAGCTTTACTATAAGTAGGGCTTTATACCTCTCCCTCTTCCTTATCTAACTTATAATAAATCCTTAACTATATTAATACTAGACCCTATATATAAAAACGCTAAGCTTATGCGAGGTATACCCTTTACTACTAATAATATACGAGAGCTCGCTAGAGAGTTTAATATTAATATAATTAATAAAACCTACTCCTTTTTTAATTACTCTATTATATATAGAGAGCGTATTATTAATATAGCCCTTAAGAGGGCTCTTATTAATACCCCTAGAGGGGATACTCGCTATTATATTATAGCTAAGTAAGTAGACTTAGTAGTAGAAGCTAGGCGGGTTATTATATACCCTATAGAGTAGCCCTTCTTTAAGCAGGTCCTCCGCACTATTAAGGCAGAAGTAGCCTAGGCCCCTTAGGGGTTAGTAAGTATAGCTTATGCTAAATAGAGAGAGCGTTACTAACGATAGCATAGCTAGCGGACGAAGTGGTAATAGAGGCGGTATTAGCAGCGCGGGTAGTATACGAGAGGAAAAGTTAATAGTTTTATAGTTTAAGTAATTAAAAACTACGTTATTATTAATATAAAGTTAAAGATCGTGAGGCTATTAATAGGCACGTATAAGTATAGCTATAGTTAGGAAAGGTAGTTAGTAATTATAATCACGTGACCGAAGGCTATATATTATTAGGAGGCGCGGAGTTAGAAGGTCTATTGCACTTAAGCAGGTAAAATCACTATGCAGTAGCCAGAGGCCTCTCTTAAAAATTAGTATATTACTCTTAGTACTTAGGTCTATAGTAATAAGGGGTTTATTAGTTTCTAGTTATTAATCTAGTTAATATCGTTATATATATTAGCTTGGTAAGACGACTAATCGCTATATTAGTCTTATATATAGCTATCCTAGCTACTTTAGCTATAACTTACTAGTTAAATAATAGTATTTATAATAATATATAAGGGATAAGGAACGGGATATACTTAATAGAACCTACTAATAGTATAAGAAAAAGAGAAAGAGAGGACTTTAAGGTCTATATTATTCCTACCTTAATTCTATAAGAAAGTATAGCTATTATTAATCCTTTAGAAATAAGGTAGGTCTATAAATATCTTCCTCTCTTCTAAACTATATTTATTATTAATGATATTATTATTATTTATTACTTATAGATTTTTTAAGGCTATTGTTATATTTAAAGTCAATTTATATATATATATATATATATATTAAGCTCGGAATTACGCCGCAGCCCCTTCGCAAAAAGACTATAACAAATTCACCTAGTTCGCAGGTATAATTCGGGAAATACTATATAGGTATTTTAACCTATACCCTCTACTAGTTAAGGAAAACAATATAGGAACCCTATACGTTCCTACTACTTATAAGCAAACCCTCTAAATATTATAGAGTCGGACGCGCGCCGCACTAGGGCTAATTATATTAGAGCTAAACTAGCTACTAAGGCTCTTATAGCAAAGCCACTATATAAGATAACTCCTTAACCCAAAAGGTCGACCTTCTAGTAAGGTGCTATAAACGCTACTATATAAGAGGTAACTCCTTAACTAAAGAGGTCTTTCCTAAGAGGTTCTTATAGCTAGAAGTATAAGAAGCTTTATAAGTAGGGCCTTATACCTCTCCCTCTTCCTTATTCTTATCCCTATAACCTATAATAAATCCTTAACTATATTAGTACTAGACCTTATATATAAAAACGCTAAGCCCGCGCGAGGTATGCCTTTTAATACTAATAATATATAAGAGCTTACTAGAGAGTTTAGTATTAATACGATTAATAAAACCCGCTCCTTCTTTAACTACTCCGTTATATATAGAGAGCGTATTATTAATATAGCCCTTAAGAGGGCTCTTATTAATACCCTTAGAGGGGATACTTATTATTATATTATAACTAAGTAAGTAGACTTAGTAGTAGAAGCTAGGTAGGTTATTATATACCCTATAGAGTAGCCCTTCTTTAAGCAGGTCCTCTATACTATTAAGGTAGAGGTAGCCTAGGCCCCTTAGGGGAACGTCGGTAAGTATAGCTTATGCTAACTAATAGAGAGAGCGTTACTAACGACGGCATAGCTAGCGGATAAAGTAGTAATAGAGGCGGTATTAGCAGCGCGGGTAGTGCGCGAGAGGAAAAGTTAATAGTTTCGTAGTTTGAATAATTAAAAACTACGTTATTATTAATATAAAGTTAAAGATCGTGAGGCTATAGGCACGTATAAGTGCGGCTATAGTTAGGAAAGTTATAATTACGTGACTAAAGGCTATGTATTGTTAGGAGGCGCGGAGTTAGAAGGTCTGTTGCACTTGAGCAGGTAAAATCACTATGCAGTGGCTAGAGGCCTATATATATATATATTTATAATCCTTAGCTTTATAGCTATAAATATATAGAAATTGCGCACGGACCACATAGTGATCCGAGCGCGATTTCTGCTTAATAAGCTACTGCTTTGCAGTTACGTTTTAGAATATCTTACCCCTCACTTCATAAGGGTAGGATTTGTAACTTAGAAACAACAATAACATTATCAACAACATTATTAATAATAACATCATTAATATTATCAATTAATTCCAGGAAAAATACCTCCTTATGCTTAAATTTATCAGCTTTCATCACCATATTACTCAGCCTATTAATATCTATTATTCAGGCTGTTTTACCGCCCCTTTTGCTACCTATATACCTATTCTTATAATTATTACGCCTTATAGAGTCCCTTATAGGGGTATTAAGGTAAGCCCTCTTAAGGGTTATACTAATAATATACTCTCTATATATAGCGGAGTAGTTAATAAAGGAGCGGGTTTTATTAATTATATCGAGGCTAAACTCTCTAATAACCCCCTCTATATTATTTATACTAAAGGGTATACCTCGCTTAGGCTTAGTATATTTATATATAGGGTTTAGTACTAATATAGTTAAGGGATAAGGATAAGGAAGAGGGAGAGGTATAAAGCCCTGCTTATAATAATAGAGCTTCTTATACTTCTAGCTATAAGAACCTCTTAGGAAAAACCTCTTTAGTTAAGGAGTTACTTCTTATATAGTAGTATTTATAATACCTTATTAAAAGGTCGACCTTTTAGGTTAAGGAGTTATCTTATATAGTAGCTTTTACTTTTAATACCTTACTAGAAGGTCGACCTTTTAGGTTAAGGAGTTATCTTATATAGTAGCTTTTATAATACCTTACTAGAAGGTTTAGCGAGGGCGTTACTATAAGAGCCTTAGTAGCCCGTTTAGCTCTAATATAATTAGCCCTAGTATAGCGCGCGTCCGACTTTATATAAGGGTTTGCTTATAAGTAGTAGGAATATATAGGGCTCCTATATTGTTTTCCTTAACTAGTAGAGGGTATAGGTTAAAATACCTATATAGTATTTCCTAAATTATACCTATAAACTAGGTGAATTTGTTATAGTCTTTTTATAAAGGGGCTGCGGCGTAATTCCGAGCTCAATAGTACGGTCATTATATATATTATATAAAATAGGTTTCTACTATATAATAGAGGCTATACCTATATTATTAAGTCGACTTTAACTAAGTAAATTAATACCTAGTTTAGGTATATAATAGACGTCTTTTATGATTATTTTATTATTATTAGGGAAAATATTTAAATCTCTCCTTATAGTAGCAGTAAGCTGATTTGCTTTACCCCACTTTATAGAGGTATTTATAGACTTTTTATTATATAAAAGAGTGTGATTTTTAACTATATAGATAGTAGTAGTAGTATCGATATAGAATATAGTGTCACGAACAGCGAATAGATAAAGGTTAACACACTTTAATTACGCTATATTAAGTGGATTCTGCGTTAAAGGAGGGGAAAGTCTAACTATAGGCTAGCGCAGCCCCGGAAGGCTAAAGAGTCGCTTAGTAATTATATAACCTATAGATTATATAACCCCTAGTTATATAACCTGAAATTCAGGGAGGTCTAACCTAGCGCTATAATATTACCCCCCCTTTTACTAGCGTTACTATCTATAGTAACTAATCTATTACTATATAAGTATTCCTCTAGTAATATCCTCCTTATTTATACTCACGCTAGGGCGTTATTATTATCTATAGTAGCGGGGTCCTTATCTTATATAGTAGCTAAAAGCTAAGCTAAAAGGTATTTTAGTAATCCTGCTACTATTAGGTTAGTAATATAGAAGTCCTATAGCGCTATAGGGGCGTGCTTAAAACTCTTAGTATTATACTAAGTAGGATCGTAATTATAGCCCTTCTAGTTAGCGCGATATTATAACTATCTTTAGTATAACTAGCTAGTAGTTATATATATAAC
This sequence comes from Colletotrichum ledebouriae, assembly GCA_036785755.1. Classification (NCBI taxonomy): domain Eukaryota; kingdom Fungi; phylum Ascomycota; class Sordariomycetes; order Glomerellales; family Glomerellaceae; genus Colletotrichum; species Colletotrichum ledebouriae. The sequence goes on from JAVHLU010002954.1 coordinate 9,257, forward strand.
CTTATATTCTAGCTTATAATTAAACTTAATAGGGGGTAGTAGGGCTTTAAACTAGCTTAGAAGAGGATTACTAGTAGCTTTCTAGAGCTTACTTAGGTAGAATATAGGGTAGTAATTATATTCCTTTAGTAGGTCTAGTATTTATATCCCCCTAGGCCCTATAGCCTTAATTAGCTACAGGCTATCCTATAGTATTAATAGCTTTAAAGAGTTTTCTTAGCGCTATTCCTCTATTAATATAAAAATAGAGTTACTTATAGCTAGGTTATTAGGTTAGTAGTAGTAATTTATAGTATAGGTATAATATTACTAGGCTATAGCTATATTCCCTTTTATAATATCCTAAACGCTATAGAGGTTCTATACTAACTACTAGGTATTACCCTAGTTAATCTTTTCCTTAGTTATTAAGAGCTTTTATATATATTAGTCCTAGTTAAAACTTATCTATAGTAGGTATCCTCGCTCGATTTTAAATAATATAAGCCTTATAGTTTTATTTAGTAATACTACTTAAGCGAAGTTTATAATAGGGAGTATTTCGCTTTAGTTATCCTAGAATTAGTTTATCTATAAGTATAAGTATTAAGTTAGGTACTAGTTAAGAATTTCTATCTATTTATTAGTTTTAATATAACCTACTATACTTAACTATATAGTTATACTATATATCTTATAGAGCTCGTTCTAGAAGTTAGAAGTAAACTAAGGGCCCCTATTAGATATAATTATAATAGGGAAACTTATATATTAGAAGATATAAGTATAGTATAGCTAGGTAAGGTCCTATATTATAATAATCTTATAGTAAGGGAGGGAGACTATCTTCTTTAAGAGGCGGTATACTATAATAAATACGTTATTATACCTATAGTAGTTAGATAGGTAGGATATAAAATCTATTATAATATACTCCTAAGGGTAATCTAGTATTAGTAGGGGTCTTAACTCGCCTAGGGGCTTATCTCTTAGCTTCTAAGCTTAGTAGTAGGTATAGTAGTTATAAATATATTACTTAATATTAGTAGTTAGATAGGGCTAGTAATAGCGTTCCTTTAGAAGTTTAATAGTCTTATTCTAACCTAGGTATACTATAAGCCTCTAAATATAAGCTTTATAAATTAACTTTATATATAGGTCTTCTTCCTCTAGTATTATAAGCTTCCTATCTATAGTTAGGAGCCCTTCTTATATTCTCTAGCGTTCTTTTTTAGTAGCTATAAGTACTTTTAATAGCTTAAGTAATAATATATTAGGTTTCTAGTTTAACTAAAGGATATACTTAACTAGGAGGTAACCTTTTAACTTATCCTCTAGCTCTAGAGTATTAATAGCTATTATAGGGTAACTTAGAGCGGATTTAAGTAGTTAATATAATTTACTCGCTACTTCTAGGGATAAATAGGTAAGTAGTAGTAATACCTAGGTATAATTAGACTTATAGATAGCTTATTATATTTAGAGGTCTTCGTTCTTCTATAAGAGGGTATTAACTAGTATATTTTTATACCCTAGGTAGTACTAGATATAGAAGTTAAAACTAGCTAAGATACCTAATTAGTAGGCTTAGTAGATATTTAGGAGCTACTTAGTTATAAAATAGAGTAGTAATTAGTAGTTTATAATAACCTCGAAACGCTAGGTAGCTATAGAGAGTTTAGCCCTCTATTCTTCTAGTACTAGAATAATTACTATTATCTTATAGTTATAAATAGGGTAGTTTATCTCTATTAGTAATATTATCTTTAAGAAATAAGCTATAGGGTATTATAAGCTATTATTAGTTTATTATTAGAGGAGGGTAGTAATATAAACTAATTTAGAGGCGTCTATCTTAACTCGGGTAGGTAGTTTAAGCTTCTAGTAGCATAGGATAGGGGCTAATATTAGGGCCTCTTTTAGTATTATTGAGCTCGGAATTACGCCGCAGCCCCTTCGCAAAAAGACTATAATAAATTCACCTAGTTCGCAGGCATAATTCGGGAAATACTATATAGGTATTTTAACTTATACCCTCTACTAGCTAAGGAAAATAATATAGGAACCCTATACGTTCTTATTACTCGTAAGTAAACCCTCTAAATATTACTATATAAAGTTAGATACGCGCCGCACTAGGGCTAATTATATTAGAGCTAAATAGGCTACTAAGGCTCTTATAGCAACGCCCTCGCTAAACCTTCTAATAAGGTACTACGAAAGCTACTATATAAGATAACTCCTTAACCTAAAAGGTCGACCTTTTAGTAAGGTAAATGCTACTATATAAGAGGTAACTCCTTAACTAAAGAGGTCTTTCCTAAGAGGTTCTTATAGCTAGAAGTATAAGAAGCTCTTTAAGCAAGGCTTTATACCTCTCCCTCTTCCTTATCCTTATCCCTTAATTATATTAATACCTAACCCTATATATAAATATACTAAGCCTAAGTAAGGTATACCCTTTAATATAAATAATATAGAGGGGGTTATTAGAGTATTTAACCTTAATATAATTAATAAAACCTGCTCTTTTATTAATTACTCCGCTATATATAGAGAGTATATTATTAGTATAGCCCTTAAGAGGGCTTACTCTAATACCCCTATAGGGGACTCTATAAGGCGCGATAGTATTAGAGCTAAGTAAGTAAACTTAGTAGTAGAAGTTTAGCGGGTTATTATATACCCTATAGAGTAGCCCTTCTTTAAGTAGGTCCTCTATATTACTAAGGCAGAGGTAGCCTAGGCAGCCTAGGCGTTAGTAAGTATAGCTTATACTAATTATTAAGCTCGGAATTACGCCGCAGCCCCTTCGCAAAAAGACTATAACAAATTCACCTAGTTCGCAGGTATAATTCGGGAAATACTATATAAGTATTTTAACCTATACCCTCTACTAGTTAAGGAAAATAATATAAGAACCCTATATATTCCTACTACTTATAAGTAAACCCTCGTATAGAGTTAGATATACGCTATACTAGGGCTAATTATATTAGAGCTAAATAGGCTACTAAGGCTCTCGTAGTAACGCCCTCGCTAAACCTTCTAATAAGGCGCTACGAAAGCTACTATATAAGATAACTCCTTAACCTAAAAGGTCGACCTTCTAATAAGGTATTATAAATACTATTATATAAGAGGTAACTCCTTAACTAAAGAGGTCTTTCCTAAGAGGTTCTTATAGCTAGAAGTATAAGAAGCTCTGCTATAAGTAAGGCTTTATACCTCTCCCTCTTCCTTATCCTTATCCCTATAACCTATAATAAATCCTTAACTATATTAATACTAGACCTTATATATAAAAACGCTAAGCCTGCGTAAGGCACGCCCTTTAATACTAATAATATATAAGAGCTTACTAGAGAGTTTAGTATTAATATAATTAATAAAACCTGCTCCTTCTTTAATTACTCTATTATATATAGAAAGTATATTATTAATATAGCCCTTAAGAGGGCTCTTATTAATACCCCTAGAGGGGATACTCGCTATTATATTATAGCTAAGTAAGTAGACTTAGTAGTAGAAGCTAGGTAGGTTATTATATATCCTATAGAGTAGCCCTTCTTTAAGCAGGTCCTCTGCACTATTAAGGCAGAGGCAGCCTAGGCCCCTTAGGGGTTAGTAAGTATAGCTTATGCCGACTAATAGAGAGAGCGTTGCTAATAATAGCATAGCTGCGAAGGCGTTAGCTAACCCGATCGAATAAGAGGACTAGCGGACGAAGCGGTAATAGAGGCGGTATTAGCAGCGCAGGTAGTGCGCGAGAGGAAAAGTTAATAGTTTCGTAGTCTACCCGTACTTAAATAATTAAAAACCACGTTATTATTAATATAAAGTTAAAGATCGTGAGGCTATAGGCACGTATAAGTACGGCTATAGTTAGGAAAGGATCACGTGACCGAAGGCTATGTATTATCAGGAGGCGCGGAGTTAGAAGGTCTGTTGCACTTGAGTAGGTAAAATCACTATGCAGTGGCCAGAGGCCGCTTATACTAATTATAATATAGAGAGAGCGTTGCTAACGACGGCATAGTAAAGATAGTAACGACTTCTAGCGGACGAAGTAGTAATAGAGGTAGTATTAGTAGCGTAGGTAGTGCGCGAGAGGAAAGGTTAATAGTTTTATAGTTTAAATAATTAAAAACAACGTTATTATTAATATAAAGTTAAAGATTATAAGGCTATCTAGTAGGGTATATATAAGTATAGCTATAGTTAGGAAAGTTATAATTATATAACCGAAGGCTATATATTATTAGGAGGCGCGGAGTTAGAAGGTCTATTACACTTAAGCAGGTAAAATCACTATGTAGTAGCTAGAGGCCTTAATAGTTGGGATAACCGACGGTATATAGCCTATATTAGGCCTCGATCGTGATGCGGTATAGATATAGGTAAACTAAGAGCTTTAAAAACTTAGGGATAAATTATATAGGTAATTAACTAAAGTAAGGTTAAATAGCTTAGCTAATATATTATCTCGTTTCGAGGTAGTATTAATAGTAGTATAATTAAATATTTTAGGGTTCTAAATAGCTTTATATAGAAGGTATTAATCTTAAAGCTAGCAAACTAGTCCTGCTAGTATCTCTAACTCTACGTAAGGAGTATAAAGGCTATATCTATTAAAAGAATACCCTAAATAAGTAACCTTAAGGTAGAGTATAGGTTTAAGGTATTTATTATAGTTTTAAGGAGGCTAGAGTAGCGTAAGGTTATTAAAAAGGTTAGAGCTAGGCTTATAACCTATAAGAATAGGTATATAAGTAGCAAAGGGGATAATAAAATAGCCTGAATAATAGATATTAATAGGCTAAGTAATATAGTAATAAAAGCTAATAAATTTAAGCATAAGGAAGTATTTTTAATAGATTTTTAATAGAATAATTTAATATAAAATCATTAATATTATTAATATTATTTCTTCTAAGTTATAAATCCTACCCTCGTGAAGTAAGGGGTAAGATATTCTAAAACGTAACTACAAAGCAGTAGCTTATTAAGCAGAAGTCGCGCTTAGATCACTATATGGTCCGTGCGCAATTTCTATATAGTTATAGCTATAAAGCTAAGGATTATATATATATATATATAAGGTTATTACTATTATTAGAATTTATATAGATTTTTAAAGTATTTATTCCATAAAGGAAATACTTTTATAGTTATTATTTTATGTTTTATAGTTATTAAAGTATTATTA